>JAMQGT020009826.1:0-36747 GCA_024447675.2 Pterophyllum scalare
TACTGACTCGGGTATCAAATCTCCTGCTTACAGTGTCCTTTAATAATGACGCATTTCCTCCTTTTTGCTGATCAACTTGATAGTTGTGTGTTGAAAAAAATGAGGGACATACAACCCCCCCCCAAACATGTCTTCTCAGTTTAGGGCAAGCTCTAGTTCTGTTCTAGATAAACATCTCTTGTTTGTTTAACAGTTTGCTGGCTCCTGGGGGATCTAAACTTGTGCTGGTGTGAGGCTGATCTGTATCACCGCTCCCCGAGGACGATATTTATCTCATGAATGGGTCTTTTGGGATTCCAGTTTTTTAGTTTGCTTTACCTGAGATTTCTAGGTGAGATGCAGTGCAGCTGTTTAAGATTAAACCTATCCACTTCACCAGATAAGGTTGCTTTGCTTTCCAAACACAATGCAAACCCTCTTAAGCGATGCTTATTTTATAGTAACACATATACATCTCACTACTGCAAACAAACTGCTGCAAAATTTAATGTTTAAGCAGAAAATCTTTTCAGTATGTAACAAGAAACACTTGTAAAGTGGCTAAAGTTAACTTATTTTGTCATGTAGATATAATGTTACAATAATGGGTGCTCATATGAATCAAGGCCAGAGTTTCAAATCATGACATCATCTTATGTGCATGAAATCCCTCTTGGCAAGGAGCTCAGGTTTCAGACGGCTCTAAACTCTGTTTTCAATCGTGAAGATGACACTTTGAAAGTTTAGAACCTGGAAAAATGCAGAATTTTCACTAAGACGAGCGTGATGTCAAAGAATAGCAAAGAAGGTGTTTGACTTCTAATGCCAGAACTGTAAAGTAAAATTTCAACAAAGGTCGCACCAAAACCAAAGCAGTATAGGTTCAGGTAAATTCAGCTGCACCCACAGCACAGTGTGTATCATGTAATGAATTTGGAGTTTTATTTAGTGGGCTTGCTGTTAGCGTAAGCGGGCAGGTAGTCTAGTTTTGTGAAGTTGGCTTGTTTTGCCTGCAAGGCCACAGCTGAAGTGGAGCAGTGTGGAGTGCATACAGATTTATGGAGTTATGTGGGAGTGGGAGTGAACAGTCTTTTTTTTTTTTTTTTTTACAAGAACACCATTATAACTGGATCTGCATGCCGTTTCAGATAAAACTTATTAAATTTGGAGGCTCGACATCAAAACACCAAGTAGAGAGCCCAGGCATGTTACACCAAAGAGCCACAGAGCTGATCAGTAATTGCGTGGCATTGAATGTGACTTTGTTAAAACACTTCTGTGTGCAAAGAGGTAAGGTGGCTTGGCAAACACTGTAGACACACACTGCAGCTGCTGATGTTTAGCTGAAAGGCTGCTTTGGCTTCTCAGCAGGTGTTGATCAGGTGTTAGATTCAGCCTTGTCAGCTGCTGACCTCTCATAGCCAGGAGTGGATGTGGCATACAGATAGGGATGTGATATCCACCTCTTCAGCAGCTGTTAGTAAGCCACAGAGGGAAGCTGTCATCAAGACACTGAGAGGTGATGGTGTTCCCTGGTTGGTAGAATTACAAGAATCATAAATAAGTATAGAAGACCAAAATCTTTTACCACAGTTCCTGGATATGTTGCAGACCAGCCTGGGCACCTGGGCATTGGCTTCTTGTTATATTGTTTATTACACAGGAGGAAAAAAACTCATCAGTGAAAAGGCAGAAGGGGAAAAAAAATCTGTATACAATTTTACAGTGGACAGAAATATCAATCCAGGTCAGGCAGTGGTGCCCCTGTTAGAGCATACTAGTCCAGAAGGCATTATAGAAGCAGTAAGCAGCAGCAAATGGAACAATGATCTGGCTCTTTTTGTTTTTCCCCCTTTTTTTTTTTTATCTCTGCAGACGACTGGGGAGAAGGTGAGTCGGCTGAGTCTGGTAGACTTGGCAGGAAGTGAGCGAGCAGCAAAAACTGGAGCAGCAGGAGAGCGCCTGAAGGAAGGAAGCAACATCAACAAGTAACGAAAGCAATTAAACACAGAGAAACGCTTAATACGTAAACCCTTGATTGGATGTTTTCCCCAAAAAGACTGTTTTTAGAGTTTGAACACACCTGCAGTGTTACTTCACAAACATAACACAACTGTTACCGTCACCAGAACCACAGCAGGATGTTAAGTGCACGGGTCGGGCAAGTTTGATGTTAAATTATCCCAGTACACAAGCAGACAGAGAGCTACACAGGTGCTGTCAGTCCATGAGCTGGTAGATTAAAGAAAGTAAAGTGCTTTAATAATAACTCCTAATACTTTTGTGTGTGTTTGTGTTTTCAAGATCCCTCACTACGCTGGGTCTGGTGATCTCAGCTCTGGCTGAACAGGGAACCGCCAAGAACAAGACCAAGTTTGTTCCTTACAGAGATTCTGTCTCCTGACATGGTTACTGAAGGTATGATAAACATAAACATCCACCAGAGCAAAACACCATTTGTTATAACATTTTTACTTTTTTTTTTTTTTAAACCATTTTCCCCCTTTCTTTCTCTCCTAACGCATGCTATTTGTCTCCAGGACTGCCTGGGGGGTAACAGTCGGACAGCGATGGTTGCTACTGTGAGTCCAGCGGCAGACAACTACGAGGAGACGCTGTCGACGCTGCGCTATGCCGACCGAGCGAAGAACATAGTTAACCACGCTGTCGTTAATGAAGACCCCAACGCTCGAATCATCAGGGAGCTCCGGGAGGAAGTCGAGAAACTACGAGTGCAACTGACCCAGGCAGAGGTGAGAGATCTTCACGAGCTTGGCGATCATCATGTTGAAATATTTGCTTCCCTTCTTCTCACCTGCTTTCTTATCTCCAGTCTTTAAAAGCTCCAGAGCTGAAAGAACGTCTGGAGGAGTCTGAAAAGTTGATTCAAGAGATGACCATCACGTGGGAGGAGAAGCTTCGCAAGACTGAGGAAATTGCACAGGTGAGACACACGAGAGACATAATGTTTTTGTTTTTGTTTTTCTCCAGTGCATTAATTTAAGTGCAAAATTTATTTATTTTGTAAAACTGTAAAAAAAAAAGTGTGGTGGTTTTTGTTTGTGTGCAGGAGCGTCAGAAGCAGTTGGAGAGTCTGGGTATTTCTCTTCAGTCTTCAGGGATCAAAGTCGGAGATGATAAGAGTTTTCTCGTCAACCTTAATGCTGATCCTGCCCTCAATGAACTGCTTGTGTACTACCTGAAGGTTTGCACTAACACACACTTTCCCCATCATGCTTTCCCCAATGCTTTGTGCAGTATTATCCCTGATTATAAAAATAAGCCAGACTGACACTGGGTTCTTGGACACACTTGAGAGGGAAGTTAATGTATACCAAGGCTGAAACACAGCACAGCTTTTATGAAAGCATGATCATGTTGCTGTTCGATGGGCTGGATCAGAACAGATGAAGTTTAAGCGCTCATGGCTGTGGCAGCTACAATTTAGATCAGTTGTGATTTCATTTATAGCTGAAACAAATGCATCACGCAAACTGTGCGCTGTATTCCTCTACACAGACTCTTTAGCCCCTGTTTGGTTGACTCCGCTGATTGTAACGTGTTGAACATTGTGTCTCAGGAACACACTAAAGTTGGCTCGGCAGACTCCCAGGACATCCAGCTGTGCGGGATGGGTATCCAGGCAGAGCACTGTGTCATTGACATCACAGCAGAGGCGGCTGTCATTCTCACCCCCTACCGCAACGCGCGGTAAGGAACGCTAGCGTAACGCAACCAAAGCCCAGAGACTTAGACCTTGAAGCAAGATTAGAGGTTTTAATTGGGTACCTTCAGGTTAAACTCAGTTTTCAGGGATAAGAAGTTGGTTCATTTCTTACTGATGCTGTATTTCTTTGGTACAAAACCACCGCCTGCTGATTAGCATCAGTAAGAGAGGAGTTACTTAATCTACCTTTTTTCTTGTTTGTGTTTTTCTTCTTCTCCACCTCCTGCTGGCTACAGAAAAGCCTAGTCCCTGTTCTTGTTAACCTTACGTGAATTATGTTCTTATATTTGTTGTTTACTTGCTCTCCGATAGTTCGACACTGTCGGGGCTCCAGTTGAAAGAATGGGGCTGAAACTATCTTTATCGGCACAAGAATACCTCTGCGCTACACAAACAGAATACACAATTGTAATTATAGTTGGATATCCCCGTATCTTAATGCTAATAGACATTGTCTGCATTTTTCCCCAACATTTTTTCCAAATCTTTAAGTAGAAAGCCTTTATATAGCATCTTTACAGTCTTAATGACCACCCAATACAACTCCAAACTAATGTCACCTTTTTTTGCTGGCATTTACAGGACATGTGTTAATGGTTCACCAGTAACCAGTGCTCTGCAGCTCCACCATGGGGACCGAATCTTCTGGGGTAACAACCACTTCTTTAGGTAACCACTGTTGTTTTAATTTTATTTACATTTTACGTCATTTAAAAAAACCCATTCTCTCTTGTCCAGTCCCACCTGCTGTCAGTTTGTGCTATTCATTAAAGTTCTGTCAGATATTACTGAGTCACTGACACATGTGCTCAACCCACTATCAGGATCAACCTGCCCAAGCGGCGTTCTCGGGCTGCTGCTGATGAGGAGGAGGGTGAGGGTGGTGTGATGAAGAACAGTGGTAGCAGTGAGCAGCTGGATGCAGATGGTGATACAGCCAGTGAAGTGTCCAGTGAAGTTAGCTTCTCTTATGAGTTTGCCCAGACAGAGGTCATGATGAAGGCCCTGGGCAGCAATGGTAAGTTGTGTGAGGACACTATGATATAAAACAGCAGTTCTTTAGTTTCCCATCTTACTTCTTAATGTCATCTCCCTTCAGATCCCATGCAGGCAGTCCTTCAGTCTCTCGAGAGGCAGCATGAAGAGGAGAAGCGTTCTGCTCTGGAGCGACAGAGGCAGATGTACGAGCAGGAGCTCCAGCAGCTGCGCAAGAAGCTCAACCCAGAACGACTATCCACAGGTCAGTCTGGAGGGCCGACATCTGGGCAGCAAGGTCCGGGACAGCAGTCTCACTACCGCAGCATGGAGAGGCTCAGTATCGGGGGGATGAGCCATTCAACCAGTGCTCAGAGCAGACTGAGGCAGTGGAGTGAGGACAGGTGAGGGTGTCCTTGAGTTTTAGGTACATGCATATTGTGTTGATAAATACCATCCTGGATTTTCCTAATCCCTCCTTTCCTCTCTCTCCCCCCCCCTGATTGTTTGCCATCTGCTGTCCTACTGCAGGGAGGCTGTGCTGGTGAGGAGTCTTCGAAGATTGAGGGAGCAGATTGTGAGGGCAAACCTCCTGGTGCAAGAAGCATGTTTCATAACTGAGGAGCTGGAACGGCACACCGAGTACAGAGTCACTCTGCAGATCCCATCAGACAACCTCAATGCAAACCGCAAGGTCTTAAACACAAATCTGAACACATCACGTGTGTGTGCCCTGCCTTCTGGTTTTCCCCACAGCTCATAAGTGCATCTGTGTGTCTGTGTGCAGAGGGATGCAGTGCTCAGTGAGCCAGCAATTCAGGTTCGACGCCGGGGTCGAGGGAAACAGATATGGAGTTTGGAGAAGATGGAGAACCGTCTGGTCGACATGAGAGAGCTGTACCAGGAATGGCAAGACTACCACCTCCACCAGCCAGACGACCCGGTTAGCTAACTTAATCAGCCATATGTCAGCATAACGGCTTTATTGTAAAATTATAATGGGATTTAGTGGATGCCTATGTAGTGTAAAGTGAAATGGGAACACACTTCTTGGTAAGCTTATGAAATCAAACATAATAAGCACCTTTGACATCTATCTATTAAAAATGTCCTCGTCCAGGTAATGCGCTCATATTTCCGCCGGGCAGACCCGTTTTTTGACGAGCAGGAAAACCACAGTCTGATCGGCGTCGCCAACGTCTTCCTTTCCTGTCTCTTCTATGACGTCAAGCTGCAGTATGCTGTTCCCATCATCAACCAGAAAGGAGAGGTAGAACACGGTTTATCGACAATTTAATTCCTACAGAAGAATTCCAGAAACACGGCCTCAGGACTTGGGATGTTAAGTTTTTCAGTGTGGCACGGATCCAGGGTGGCTTTCAGTGAGATCAGAATTTAAAAGTCAGAATAGAATTATGTTGGTAGAATATTAAAAGTATGATAACAAAATAAAATGCAGGAAGTTAAAGTAAACTTTCAGCTGATCTTGTGTTCTCAGTTTCTCCTCTCCTTGCTGTGGTCAGGTTGCAGGGCGCCTGCATGTGGAGGTGGTGAGAGTGGGAGGGGGCCTGGAGGATAACATGGCTGGGGGAGATGAGCCTGACAACAACCAAGATGCTGAAGTTCAGGATCGCAAACTGGTCTGCATGGTGAGGCTCGCAGCTCATCAGAGTGTAGTACATTCAGACCAGGTTCAGTCATGTTTGAGATGTTGGTCATACTTCAAGGAGTATTGGGTATGTTCATTTGCTTATTTGTATACTTTCTAAAATAATCTTTTCCCTGTGTATCATCCACAGATTAAAATCCTGCAAGCCACTGGTCTTCCTCAGTACCTGTCCAATTTCGTCTTCTGTCAGTATTCGTTCTGGGACCAGCCTGAGCCCATTATTGTGGCGCCTGAAGTTGACACATCATCCTCATCACCCAGCAACAAGGACCCACACTGCATGGTGGTGTTTGACAGTTGCAAGGTGAACACAGGAGGGTCGACAAGAATCTTAAAGCTAATATCAACAAATCGATCTATATTTTGATCTGTAGTTGTGTGGAAATGCGTAACAGTGGTGGGGATTGCTCTGAATGACACTGGTATTTTTGTTTTTTTTCGGGGGCTGTGTAGGAGCTGGCTGTGTCAGTAACGGAGGACTTTATCGAGTATCTCACAGAGGGGGCAGTCGCCATTGAGGTGTACGGACACAGACAGGCTGATGCTGGAAGAAACCCCGCACTGTGGGACCTCAGCATCATCCAGGCTAAGACACGCACATTAAGAGACAGGTAGATACACATGCACAAAGAGTACACTTTGACTCTTGTTCTGCAAAGCGCACAGGCACGCAAACAGTGTCTGATTTTGCAGGTGGAGTGAAGTAACCCGTAAACTCGAGCTGTGGGTTCAAATCCTGGAGATAAATGAGAATGGCGATTTTGTCCCGGTGGAAGTGGTACCTGCCAGAGATGTGCGGACTGGAGGAATTTTCCAGCTTCGCGCAGGTGTGGCTTAACACGACGCAGTAAATACAGTCAACTCGCTTGCCTCAGACAACCAGCTGGAAAAGTTGGGCTTCTAAATATTCGAAACTAGTGTTTTGTCTTCTGAATCCTGCTCAACCGTCTCCTCATGCTCCTCCAGGGTCAGTCAAGAAGAATCCAGGTGGACGTGCGCTCAGTTCAGGATTCTGGCACTATGCCACTGATAGCAGAGATCGTGCTCGCCGTATCAGTGGGCTGTGTGGAGATCAGAAACACCACAGCAAACCAGGAAGGAGATGAGATGGACAGTTATCAGGTAAACCAGTTTACTACCACTCTGTCTATAGACTGATTTTCTCATTCACTGACTCATAAATTACCTTTAAAGTAGCTGACCTGAAACAGAAGATGGAGTGATTAACTGAGTTGTTTGGTGGACAGGAAAGAGACTTGGAACGGTTGCGGCGGCAGTGGTTAGCTGCTCTCACCAAGAGACAGGAATACCTTGATCAACACCTGCAGACTCTGGTTAGCAAAACAGGTAAAAAAAGAAATAGAAAAAAGAATGCATAGATCAGTATTTCACTTATGTACACATTCACAGGTCTGTAACATCAATATTTGCTCCTAGATCACAGTTTGTCATTTATACTTTGCAAGTGTCTTTGTAATCAGCTGAATGAGGTGTTTAAAGTATGCATGTTATGTACAGAAAAAACAGAGGATGACATGGAGAGGGAGGCCCAGCTGCTTGAATGGCGTTTGACTCTAACAGAGGAGAGAAACGCTGTAATGGTGCCCTCTGCTGGCAGCGGCATTCCCGGAGCACCTGCTGAATGGTATGGCCCATCAAGCTGCTCTAAATGACTCTGTATCAGACAGCTTCGTGGCTCTGTATGATGTCAGTGAGTGCAGATATCCCTAATATGGTCATCTCAACTAGAACACAGAAGCTCCACCCACCTGCTGTTCAGACCTTCTGTTTGCAGTCTATAGTAATTTGGCTTGAAGGGAGGTAAAGCAGCTTGTTTGAATGGAGGGACTGCACCTAGGCCAAGTATAAGATAAAAATGGATTACAAGGAATACAGGTTAAGAATAAAAATATGCAGCTCTAAATTAGTATAATGGGTCCTCAATAACACCTGGAGACACAGGTTAAAACAAGAGTGAATAAATAAACTGATAACAAGGTGTGTTTGTTACAGGGTTCCTCTGCCAGGCATGGAGACTCACATCCCTGTCCTCTTCTTGAATCTCAAACGTACGGCAGTTCTTTTCTAAATAGTAGATCATTTCTGCTCAGTTTTTTTCTTATGCACAAGTTAATTGGCCATGTCTTTGTTTCCCCAGCTGATGACCTCAGCTCTCAAGAGCAGTTTGAAGTTCCAGAGGCTGGAGGTTGGGATGCTATCTTAAATGACGAGGATGAGGATTACTTTTTTGACCTACAGATTGTCAAACACTATGATGGAGAAGTGAGGGTCAACCAGTGATTCAGTCATTAAGGAGGCCTTTTCATTGGTGAGCCTGGTAGTAACTGTGCTTGCTGACTCCACAGGTTAAAGCAGAAGCATCGTGGGACTCTACTGTCCACGAGTGTCCTCAGCTCAGTCGAGGGGGAGCGTGGCCTGAGCAGCGTGTCTATCTGACCATACGAGCGGTGGTTCAGCTCAGTCACCCTGCCGACATGCAGCTGGTGCTGAGAAAAAGGATCTGCGTCAATGTTAACCCAGGCCGCCAGGGATTTGCCCACAACTTTCTTAGAAGGATGTCAACCCGCAGCACCATACCTGGCTGTGGGGTCACCTTCGAGGTGGTCTCCAACATCCCTGGGGTAAGGCCAAGGGAAACAGACATTGTTTTAAGTAGATTATTAAGCTCAAGTCTTTAATTGTTACGATGCTTTGTCTCGTTAGGACGCTCCCGGTTCAGAGGACAGGGAGATGCTAGCCCGACTCGCCACAAGCGCGCACAACAGCCAGTCAGGTGATGACGAGGCTGCCATCGAGAAGTATCTCCGCAGTGTCCTGAGTCTGGAGAACATCCTGACTCTGGATAGACTCAGACAAGTAGGTGGAGAAAATAGTAGAGTTAGAGTTAGTCACTTTTTTCTTCTTCTTTTTTTTAATAATAATAAACTCTTCTTTGACCTTCTACTTTTTCCTAATGTGATTAAAATGCTCTTTGTGTGTTTTAGGAAGTGGCAGTGAAGGAGCAGTTGACCAGCAGAGGGAGGAGTAACAGACGGAGCATAAGCTCTCCTTCTGTTAACAGGGTAAAGCATAAAATAGAGTGGGAGTGCATCATACCACAGGTGATGTTCTGTTGCAATATGATGTGATTTTTATTTTTATTTTTCTGTCTGCTTGTTCCTTCCATCAGCTGTCTGGAAGTAGACAAGACCTGTCCACGGCCTGCCTGCTGGATGACAAGGTAACACATACTGCTCAGCAGCATAAAATGAGGAGTTTGTCTACACTGTGCTTAACTGCTGGAGTGTGGTCTGTGCAAAAGGTTCAGAGCTTCATGTGTTTTTGTTCAGTGTTGGAAGGCTGTGCTGTTGTTGCATGAAACCAAGAACTGCAAGACTGCGCGCCAAAAACTAGTGGTGTGCGATACTGCAAAATTTGGTATCGATCGATACCAAGTAAATACAGGGCCAGTATCGCCGATACTGATACCAATACCGATACTTTTTAATAAATATGAAGAATTTTCATGAAGTTTAAGTTTTTTGTGATTTTTTTTTTCTCTTTACTTTGGATCATTAATTAGTTTAAAGTCAGAATAAAATTGGACAAAGTTTATAGGTAAATAGAAAATAGTTTATCAAAATAAAAGTTTTTGTTCTGAAACAATAGAACGGCAACAAAACAAATTTCCCCATACATTGTGATGTCTGGATTTTTTTCTTAAATAAAGTTTACAAAATGATCATTTAATAACAAATATATATAACAAACTATTTTTCAGGTAGAGTGTTTAGAAAGTATAATACAAAAATGTAATAAAAAATATCCCTTCATTCAATAATTTTCTGGATTTTTTTCTTAAATAAACAAGCTGTACAAAATTATCACTCCACAACATTATAAAACATTTACGCTTCCGGCCTTCGATTGAATTTAAAAAATATAAGACAGACCTGAGAATTACATGTAATTTATGTATTCATGTAATTATTCATATAATTTATTTAACCTAATTAAGGAAAAAAAAAGAAACTTGACCTTGTTCTGGGTGAATATACCTACTTAATACGAGTCAGAATCATCACAGCACCCCACACATTAGGACACTGGACCACAAAGCTTAGACAAGAAAGGATAAGATGTTGAAAGACCAACAAAAAATTTTCAGAGGGTTTAGGGACCCTTTTTGACCTTTTTCACTGTTTTAAATAGACAAAAAGACTTGGATGTTTTGTGCCTATATTTGCATTATAAAATGATCTTTTTAAAATATTACAGTGTTTATTAATTAGAAAAACTGTGCATTAGTACAGGTAGTACAATGAAAGCATAAATTTTTACTTTGTGCTCGGAGCAGTAACTCGTATGCTTTTACTTGCCGATGCTGCAGGACTCGGATGTTTTGTTCATTTAACTCCAACATTATCTAATCTTCCTCTGTCCGCTTCCTCAGGTTCGATGGGAGAGTCAGCAGGATATCTTCATGCCCTCTCAGTTTCCCCGCACCCTACCCCGCCCGGCCTCCTCCCCTTCTACCTACTCCACCTCACCTACTCCATCACCTACTCCCTTCGCCTCAAGCCCTCCACAGAACCAGGAGGAACCAGAGCAAGGTAAACCACCTTTCCTCCCTTTCCCTCCCCTCTCTGTCCCATAAACACCCTTTGGCGTTGCTCATTACTCCTCCGCCTTACTCTCCTAGCCATTTTTCTGCTCTCTGCTTTTCCTGCCTGGATTCATCCTCTTCTGCTGCTCAGAGATTTCACCTTAGCACCTTTTCCACCTTGTCCTCTTTTGTCTGATGTTCCCAGAACATTAGGCATTTAACCGCGCCATCTGATGTTTCATTGTTTACATTAATAAATGCTGGGGCTAATACTTCCGGTGTGTTATCCTTCCATCTACCTCCTCTCTTTGTGCACATTTCCATTCTTTCCTTATCTCCATGACCAGAGCTTTTTTTTTTATGTCTGCTGTGATCAATCTGAATATTGTCTGTCCGTTGGCTAATTTGTAGTGGTTTCATGTTGATGTTGATCTGAATTCATGTCACTGTGACATCCTTCAGTTTAATTCTGTTTTGAAAATAAACAGAATTAATGATGTTTTAATAATTTCTCTTTCACAGTCCAGTAATTTAGAGTGTTATAAAATCATATCTTAATGGCTAAAATCATCTTAGTGTTTGTTCTTTAGCCAGCTTCCTCTGTTAGTTGATCACTGTGTTGGGATTTTTGCCATTTTCTGGACTCTCTTTCAACTTCCGATCTTAATCTTTCACACCTCCTCTACCTCCCGGACCTCCTTGTTTCCTCGCTTCCTTCCCTATCTTCTGCCTCCTCCCTTCTCGCCTCGCCTTTCTCCTCCCCCCCCCCCCCCAGGTCGTTCAGGACTTGCTGCCTCTTATCTTTCAGTTAAGGCGCTGGTTCCTCAGATGCCCAAACTGCTCAAGTCTCTGTTTCCAGTGCGAGATGACAAGAAGGAGCTGAGACCTTCGCCGCACAACCAGCAGGTCGGCAGATGGAATATTACAGTCCGATTTCCTAGAAGTCTTGTATTGAGTTTATTACATATCAGCAGTATCAGCACCATAGTCCATCCATAAGCATTTCCAAAGTGGGAGAGTTGCACACAATTACACACATGGCACAAAAGTGGTAAATTTATTAATTACTTATAAAAATGTTTCCCCAGAATGTAGATGAGGTTTTATCAGCCTCAACCACCTCAGCTGGCTCCTTTCGATGTGGAGAAGTTGCGACTCTACTCTGAACCCCTCTCAGATAGCCGCACAGAAATATACAACTGAGTTATAAACGACCCCACTCGGTTATTTGAAGGTTAAGAAAAGCTAAATCCTCATGCATTATGTATCTTTTGATGTACTGTCTAATTTCACACACAGTGCGTAATACTGAGTGAGTACTGGAGCTCTTTGCCTCAGTGTTGTGTGGGTTTGAGTGGCTTAAATGTTGATGGCGTAACTGGAAAAGTGACCTTTGTCTGGCAGTCGGTTTAATCAAAGCCAGCAATGTTGCGTAACTCGTGTTTTCAGTGGAAGCATATACAGTGTGACATGATATTAAATACATAGCATTGGTTCAGTGCTGCCAGACTTTCCAGTAAACGGAGCTCTTATTTCTATGTTGTGTCCGTGTTTGTTACTCAGCAGCACGTGCCTCGTATTGTGGCCTCATCAGGAGGGGACGACAACAAAGTCAAGACTGAGACGGTGAGATTAAACCTCGTCCTCTCCCCCCGACCTCTGTTTGGTTTATTTGTAACTTTAATTTAATCAGGAGGGGTTTTTATTCCGTGTCAGGAAGAGTGTCTGGTGTAAAATCTGTGCTAAGTCAATGTGCAGATCCACATTGATTTATCTGTGGCAAGTAAAGGGGAAGCTGAAAAATCGCCACCGTTTTCACTACATCTGCACTAGCTCCAAATTCCACACCGGTTCTTACTCTGGTTCCAGTGTATGTTTTTAATTGTGTTTTATGTGCAGTTTAAGACCTTTTGAACTGTTCACTCATTAGGGCAATTGCACTATGCTTGATTTATAGCACTGCATTGAATCTGCACTGTACACAGTAACACATGCTGTAGCCTGATGTGTACGTTTGAAGAAACATCACAGTCACACAGACCACAAAAGCGAGTATTCAGCCAGTGTAAACAGGCTTTTCTTTTTCTTTTTCATTCAACACGTGTGTAGATTCACCGGTTGTGTGGCCTCCTTTCTGCATTTCTATAAAAGTAAATGTTCAAGATTTATCAGTTTCAAGTCCAACATGACAGATCAGTTCCAGTCGTGGTGGCAGAGCAATTAAGACCCACCAGCACACAAGCAGCAATCCAAAGAGCACTGTGGGCTTTATGGGGATTAAACTCCTTCCTGTGAAGTTTTATTTAGAAGGTTGATTACTCTTGTTGATTACTGTTTTGTTTTCCCTCGTCTGCATGCTCTCGTCCGCCCCACCCTCGGTTTCCTGTAGACTGCTATTCTGCGGCCCGCAGCCAAAGACAGACGGGCAGAGCTCCCAGAAGTCCCTCCTCTTCCTGTGCATGACCCGCATGACACCACCCCTCTCAGCCCCCTCAGCCAGTCATCAAGCGGCTACTTCTCCGCTAGTGTTTCTACAGCTACCCTGTCTGACGTTCTCCAACCCTCCTCCTCGTCCTCCTCCCTCCTGGCTGCTGAGACCACGTTACCCACAAACCCCCGGCAGCAGGGCGCTGACAGGAACGATATTGTGACCTCTCCTTCTCAGTTTGGTGCCAAGATGGCCGCCGTCGCTCCGCCCTCTTCCCACAGCTCGGCCAATCACAATAACGTCACATTGGACATCTCCTCTGAACAGAAACTGATTAACTCAGGAGGAGGTGAAGGCTTTGAGAGGCTGGAGATCTTTGTGGATGATGAAGAGCGCAGTCGTGACGACGTGCTGCCTGATTGGCTGACAGAAGGAGTATATGTTACAGTAGGAAACAATAAGGCAGGGACAGTGCGCTATATCGGGGTGACGCAGTTTGCTGAAGGAGTTTGGGTAGGGGTGGAGCTGGACACGCCTGTAGGTATGTATCCAGTGAAAAGGATCAGTAGACTCCATCACAGTGCTAAATGTCTTCTGATTGGTGGAGATGAGCCTTGTGTTTTCTCCCTACAGGTAAGAACGACGGCTCAGTCGGTGGTCAGCGGTATTTCCACTGTAAGCCGGGTTACGGGGTGCTGGTCCCGCCCAGATCGGCTGTCCTCCCGCGAACGCACCAGTCGGCAGACGGGAGAATTTGCCTCTTCCGCCCACGTCCCCGTCCTGCGAGGAGAAGCCATTGTTTCACGCCGGGGGGAGAATCGCAAATCCTGGAGCAGCTGAGACAGGAAAACTATTAGCCCACAGTCGCCGTCCTTCCCTCAGCTATGCAACAGGCTCACACATCACAACTGACCTACTGCCTAACCTCCTACAGTTAGAAACTACACTCACTGCATCCATTCACAGAATATGGATGGAAATAGAATAAATACAGTACAGAGACCTTTCGAAAAGAATGCAAGTAAGATAATAAAAGACTATGCAGAATATGTAGAAGTTCATGGAAGGACCGTTTATCAGGTGAGAAGATGATGCTATTTAAATAGCAGTCAATGGGAAGACTGCTGAGAGTGAATGGAAGCCGAACTATTTGGACCCGGAGTGAGGACTGAACGCTGCAGGCTGGATGAAGCTTTCTTAGCTAATATACAGGGATGCAAACGTCACTTTTTTTAGGGCCACATTGGAATAATTTGGGTGGGAGTGGGGCATTTTAGAGTGGAAAGAAACACTGTCAGAGGACAAGGTGATGAATTTATTTGCCCGTCTTTTTTTTTTTTTAAAGTAGTTTTATAGTAGCTAAAAAATATCCAAGGATCCTATTTGGACAAAGATTTTTTAAAATGCTGACAGTTAAATGGGGTGATTTGAGTGTCTTTCAGTATTTCTTTGACATTTTATTTATTTACCTCACACATGGTGTGCTTGCATCCCTGCATACGAGGCCTCTTCTTGGTAGTCCTGAGACTCTAAGTCACAGAATTCGTCCACCCTCCCAAACTCCCCAGGTCCAGTTTGCAGACTGACACTTTGACTCTGTCCTTCTTGGACTCGTTTTTTTTTTCCTTTTTCTTTTGAAGATTGATCCTCCCAGAATGTGCCTTCACCATGGCTTTGTTTGCATTTGTCTGTATATTTAAGTCCTTGTAGCCGTGTTTGTGTTGAAGAGAATGCCTTGTGCTAAATGTGAGGTGATCTCAGGGACTGCAGAGGGAAAAGCACTGTGTGTGTGTGCGTGTGTGCGTGCGTGTGTTGCCCTGTGTGTAAGTTAATGTTGTCGTGCCGGTGTTAAAGATTAGCTGCGTAGAACAGGAATAGTCGTGTCCTTGTCGGACAAAGCCGCTATGAAACTGGGAGGCTTTAAAAGTCGATTTTGCACTGGAGACGTTGGATAAGAAGCTTCTGTACGTGAGCATAACGTGTTCTGTGGTTATGATGCAGCGACCAGATGAGGTAACGAGAAGGTATTGTTGGGGCTTTTTTTTTTTTTTTGTGTCCTTGTCAGCAAATTCCCAAGTCATTCCCTGTAAATGACTGATGGTATTTGGACACCAGGAGGCGCTGTTGGGCGGAAATGGACAAGAGTATGTGCTGAGGAAAAGAAAGTGACTTAAGCTTGAAAAGAGGTGGAATTTGCTTCTATGCATTTGATGGTTTTAAAAACACGTTTTTAGTCTTTGTTTCTGAAATACTGACTCATCTGGGAGAGGGAGCTACACGTACATCTGGGGAAAGTATTAAACCCAGAGGCGGTCCTGACGGATCTGCAGCAGAAAATTCAAGATGGTGTGGTAGACTTTTTGTTTGGTTGTTTGTTTAAATTAGGTTTTATGAAACATTCCAGAGAGATGGTAACATTGTACACTGAATTATGTTGCGATTTCATTTATGGAAAATCCTTTTCAGTGCGCCAAACCACTGTTGGTTACTTTGAGTTTTTTTATACATCTTCATTCAAAGGAATGAAGATGGTGCTTGTAGTACTATTCTATAAGTTAAAGGAGACCTATTATGCTTTTCCTTAGTGTCTGTATATGTATATAGTGTTACGATGATGGATGATCATATCAAACTTGTTTGTATTCTATGAGCCGAAATCTGAGGCTTCAGGCGGCTCTAAACACCGTTTTAGATTTTTACCTCTCAGCAAAAAGAAAAAAAGAACTTTCAACATTCCAAACACAGTAATTCAGTTTTATTTATATAGCGCCAAATCACAACAGTCGCATATTGATAACTATGTTACTGAGGAGTTTCAAATTCGTACTATAGATGCATAATAATGCCAATCACAGAAAGTGACAGTATTCATAGTGGTTTATTATCATTATTATTTTAGCATTTCTCATTACTTACTTACCGAGCTATTTGAATTGATATGGTGAATAAAGTCTCTGAGGCTCATGTGCACCCCATTAAGATCTACTGAGACCTGAAATTTTGTGTCCTGGGATTTGTGCCACCTAAAAATTCTACTGCCAGAAGGCTGAGGGTGTAGTAATGATAATAATAATTCAGACGGGATGAGTTGAGGGGCTGCACCGAGGCCAAACACTGGTTCTGGTGTAAATCTGCTGATCATTTTTCCATCCTTTTGGGTTGGTTTAACCCGTCAAGATCAGGGCTGTAACCAGGATGGTGTTCTTCGTTAGGAATTCAGATCCTGCCCACAGACTTTAATATTTGGACTTAAAAATTCTGCATTTGTTCATAATCACAGTTTTTCTGTGAATCTTCCGAGAGTTTATGCATCTTTACCAAGAAGGCTGACAGAAGGGTAATAACCGAGCATAAGCGATACAAAGCAAACTATATTCAGTCACCCAGTAATGTGTGGATCATGCAAAGCTACCCAGGAATACAAATATGAAGCTGGAAATGAGCATAATAGGTCCCCTTTAAAGGGCCATTCGACATATTGTCTGGTCATTGTACAGTTCAGTTTACTGCCCGAGTAAACCTCCTGTAGTTCTGAGAAGGAACTTTATAAATCTGAGAAAATAATAGTTTTCCATAAATGTATGACGTAAAGCCACGGTGGCATTAATCCGGTGGGGAGGATCTAACAAAAGCTGCTGCTGACTTGCATTATGGGAGATATTTTTTGGAGGGTCTGGAGCGTGGCTGTCTCAGCTTTTGCTTCTTTAATTTAGTCGGTTCTTTTCGACCATCAGATCTCTGGAGTGACGTTAACGAGGAGACCGAGCGGGAATAAGCGCAGGATGGTGTGGTTTAAAGGTGGAAGATAACCAGCTAAATGTTCTCGGGATTCTTTGGTTCTTGGTTGTGTTCAGATCTCCTGACGATAATGACGAACCTGAATACGTTTCATTGAAGGCTGAGAGTGTTTCCGGGTTCCTGATGTTGATGATGTAATGATTCTCTGGATTACTGCGTGCATATAAACACGCTCAGTATGTCCAAACACTATTATCTTTATGGCTCCATCGTGCTCTTCATTCTTGGCTTAAAAGGCGTGAAGTTATTATTTATATGTAAATGCTTGTGCGCACGCCGCCGCCGTCGCACACAAACTGATAACGACTCTTTGTTTGAATAAATAAATGTTGCACACATGATTTCATGAAAATCGCTGCTATTAGCGTTGTAAATTTACCTGTACATGGATCAGCTGATTACTCGTGTCTCTTACTGTATGCTATTTTGGATCTCAGTAGTTTGTGTTTGATTCCCAAATTAAACTTTAACTCGTGCTCCTGGTTCAGTGGCCAATATATTTTTGTGAGGCAGTAAAATTCCTACGAATGAGGCACTTTGTCGCATGAGCCTTGAAGGAGAGAGGGTCAGGATATTTTCTGTATAGGAAACTATGATTGAAATATAAGGTGAGGCTCCACAGTCTATTTTATTATCCGTGTATTTATTGTCTGGCCATAAAGCCGAGGCCTCTGGAGTCCTCTGATTGGTTGGTGGCTGTCTGGTATGTCGTTAGTTAGCAGGCTGTGAAGTGCTCTGTAGGTTGGACTCTTGTTGGGTTAGTTTTTAAATAATGTGGTTCGCAACAGTTAGGTGGTAATAAAGGAAGTGTTCTCGGTGTGTGTGTGTGTGTGTGTGTGTGTGTGTGTGTGTGAGAGAGCTGAGTGGACCTGTCTCTGATTCAGTCGTCTCTGAGTTGTTGCCAAGATGGGAATGACTGCCCCTGTGGCCGTTTTACCTACTTTTCCCGGGATTTCAGCGGAGAGCCGGCCGGCCTTCGCCCTCACCGCTCTCCTGGAGAAAATGCGGCCGGCGGACTTTCCCGTCCTGGTCTCTGCTCTGCTTTGTGGGTTTGAGATCACTTCAGGCTTCTGGATGTTCCTTTATGTTGTTGTGCCTCAGAAACCATGTGACCATGTATCTGCCACACACTTGTTTTCATATCAACGCTTCAATTCATTTGCACAAACGTCTCCAGAGGGAATTGAAGATTAAATTTCTGGAACAATTGTATATGTAAGAAGAAAAATACAACCTGTTTTTTAAGATGAAGTGTTTTTCAAGTTACCTCTTCTTCTTCTTAAGATTATTCACTACCTACACCCCACCCCCGCCCCAAGTTAACGTGTAAAATAAACCACAACAGAGTTGAGCTCAAATGTTTTTCCGGCACACCTTCCTCTTTAACTCTCCACAGCATCCGATCGGGTGTGACGAGGGTATGAAGCAGATGAGAGTGCAGCTCCAAAGGCTGCGCGATGCTCAAGATCTGCAGGTCAGCAGAAGTCATGTCAATAAAGAACTGAACTAAAAGAAATTAGCGTTAGTAATTTTGTAGCTTAATTTCAGTGGTCTGCATCTGTGCTGCTGTAGAGACGAAAGCAGATCCATCGGTGGTGTTTCTGTGACTCTGACAGCCATCAGAACCACATTTATTTCTGTTTTTATTCCTGCGATTTGGAGCAGAGCGCACCCCGTCTGTTGGTCTTAACAGTCTTCAGTCCCTCACACGGTTTCTTCTCCACTGTTTTTTTTATTTTGTTGTCTTATTTAAAGTGCTTTTATTTTGCTCACATTCAATCCCATATCTGCATCGTCTGTCTCACTGCCTGCAGCTCCGTGCTGATTATGGGATCACTGGCTTGGAGCGACCCCCCCCCCCCCGCCTTAATGTGGCCTGAAGCCAGACTAGTGTTAGCAGCAACAATCTCAGCTCTGCTCTGCACTGAACTCAGCGTTATTAAAGTGGGTCATTCCAAAACCACAGAAAGCCAGTCTGGTTTAGTTTTTGATGCTTTGGTCCACAGGAGCCGTTAGGTTTCTTACTCTTTTTAAATAAAAAGAAGGCTCGTGTGTCGCCGCCCTTGTGGGCACCATGCCTACCTTTCTAACAGGGAATTTTCTATACAGCCAGAAAATAACTCACCACTGCCCTGCAGCAGCCTAACCCCTACCTGGGATCAAATCGCATCTTCTAAATTATAGATTTTTAGATTAGTCTTGGACAGAAGCATGTGTTTCTGGCCTGGGTAGTTAGTTTTCACCTCTTAACTACCTCTGGCGGCCTTTGCTTATGTGCCACCCTCTTCTCTGAGACCTTTTTTTTTTTTTTGGATTAAAGAGCCTTTAACTGCTGATGTGGCTACAGCCACTTCCTCTTCTGTGTGTGCATAAACCACACAAACGAGCAATACGAGGGCATCAGGTGATGCAGCGTAGCCTTGTTGCATGTGCATCATTTCGCTTCAGATACAACCTCTGCTGGTGCATTTTAAAGGCTGCTGTTACCAGTATTTCCTCTGAGGTACCAACAGCCATATTTTTACTGAGCTGAGCGTTTGCTGAGTCAGAGAGTTCAGTCCTATTGTTACTCCTGCAAAACACAAACCGACTCTTCAGTCGTGTGTGTGTGTTTTCACCCATTCAGCTGAAAATTTTAAATAGTCAAATGTTTGTTTTATTGGGCTTCAGCCTGCTCAGCAGTATTAATAAAGGCCATCTATCATCCTAACTAATCATTATCAGTCACTGCTACTATTGATCCTTTGGGGTGGGTTTGTCCTGATGTGTCATTCGTGTGTGGAGTGCACCATCAAGTGCTCGTGTGTGTGTGTGTGTGTGTGTGTGTGTGTGTGCTTATATTAAGACTTATAAAAGAAAAATCTGAGCACAAGTTTGGGTTTTGATTAATTTAATTGTTTTATGTAATTGTATGCTGCAATCCAAAGAATAAACATGTATTATAATACATTTTATTATTTTTCTTTTTTTAATCATCTGAATGGTAATCTGGTAAGAATAAAAAAAAAAAAGAGGATTATTAAGAGTATTTGTTTGTTTTGTCCTGAACAGATTTAATTCTTAAAACGTGTTTTTTAGACATAAAATTAAATGTATTTATTATCACCAAACACAGCTGTGTCTACGGGAAAAAACACTACTGACACTGTGCTAGAGGAGGGATGTCAAACATGCAGCCCGTGGACCAGAACTGAGCCACCGAAGAAGTCCGAAGTGTGGCCCAGTGCATGGCTCTGCAAAATGTGGAAATCGCAAAGAATGAACCAAATGAGTCTCGCTGCAGAGTCTGTAGTTTGTATAATAATTTGTATAACAGTCCGTCTGCAGATTATAGCAGACGGACTGTGAGAGCTCTGCCTCCTCTTTCCTCACGTGTTGTTTACGCCACTCAAGGTAACGACAAAAACTCTTTGCTGCTTTAAAATCGCCTTAATTCAGTCAGATTCCTCAAAACGCATTTACAAGGTAGGTTTCTCTCCCCTTTCACTGTACATGTGAGAACCAAGGAGCTGCACAAGATGACCGACATGCAGTGAGGCAAAGAGTTGAATTTGTTCCCATATTTAAAATGCTTCAAATAGAAAATACTTGAAATACTTTTTTAAAACTTCCCAAAGCTGCTGGGGTTTTTTTTTTTTCCTCTAAATTTGGTAACTCTCAGAGCCACATTAAATGGGGATACAGCAGGATGGATTAACGTCTTGATGCTGTAGGATATGCCGTTGATTAAAGCAATAAAACTGCAGAACTGAGTAGCTTGTTGAGTGGGCAGCGCTCAGATGGGAAAAGAAGATCACATTTTTTTGGACATTAGTGTCTTCCCCATGGGTGAGGCCAGATACTGCAGTTACACTCAGTTTTACAGAGATCATTTAGAGCCATGGGATTTTTGTTGTTGTTGTTGCAATACCACAAGTGACCACTAGGCAATTTGACGCAGGAAAACAAAACACAGCAGCACACTGATGGAGTCTGATCAGTTTTTATTCCTTTGTAAATAGAATATCAATAAAAACACGCCTTAAATATAACATAAGGTTTATCCAACAGATGAAAAAGTAACAAAAGGCCCATGTAGATCTTCTACATAGCAATTACAGAACAGTCTACTGTCCAAAAAAGGCACTAAATCCTGAAATAGAAAAGAAGCAGATAAAAAAAAAAAAATCAATTTAAACTGATAAACTGACAAAGATCCTGCTGAGGTTTGATTTTTTTTTTTTCATTTTACAGAGATTATTGCCAGAGTGAAATGGCAACCGCTGCTCGTTTCCCTTCTGGCAGATTACATGAGAACATCAAGACCGGAGCGTCTCCGCTTTGTGTCGACTGCATGAACGATAATGTGTTTTTCACCTTAATAAAAAAAAAAACAGCATTTTTACATGAAACTGCATATCACAACACTGAGCAATGAAGGAGAAATGACAACATCTCAGCTCTGAGGCATCACAGTCTCAAATCAGATCCTCAACATGCACCCTGATCCCCCCCCTTTTTTTTCCCCCAGCTGAGTGTTAAAGGAAGCATCTCACATCCAAACTGCCCTGTTGAACAAAGTACTGTCTGGACCCCCGCCCGAGGAGGGCTGCTGGATATGGCACAGGTAAAGACGAGTCGAGGTTAAGTCAGTGCCAAACGTGCTTGTACAGGTAGGTGAAAGAAAACAGTTCAACAAGGCAACAGAGGACTGAAGGCAGATGGCAAAACTTCGTTCTAACCGATGGAGAGACTCGGCATGAATGGCCTGACAGAGCAGCACGAGCGAAGGCTTTTCTGTTTCGGTCCTGCTGCGTTTTCATTTCATGAAAACTCAAAGTGTATTAGGCAGTTTAAAAACACACTTTCTGGCACAAATAATATTCAATCTAGATTGAAACAGAAACTAATGCAAAGCACAGCGAACTCCAGGAAAGACTGTGAGGTTTCTGTTACTAAAAGCAGTTATTAAGTTCAGCTTATTTTTTTTTACCATTGAAATCAGTGTTTGCTCTTAATTTTCTAAGGTCTCCCGGTGGTTCTTAACAAATTATCGACACATAACACAATCCACCTCAGACCCACTGATCCAACGGGCAGTCAAACTGACAGCGGCTTCGCCTTTCCTTTTCATTTGCAGGGTTTTTTCTTACTTTTTTCAGCTTCTAATTTTTCCCCCTTTTTTTTTTTTTTTTGTTTGTTTACAAAATAGCTTAAATGACACAAACTCACACTAACTGGCTGCTTCAGCCCTCCAAAACACAATCTCATGAGGAGGTCGTGAAGGCAGGTCCAGAAAAGAATAATCTCAAACAGCACGGCGTCCTAAATGAATCCACAGATTCATTTCAGAAAGGCTTCTGCTTAGCAGATTCAAAACAAAACAAAAAAATAATAATCTGTAACCCTTTCACGGGTTTGTAAAATTTGGTGTAAATAATTAAATGACAGAAAACTACATAACTGACAAATAATGTCTCAAAGACACTCAGGACAGCTGCGCTGCCACACGATTAAAGACACATTTTAGTCTGAAACACTGGAACCCACCAGAGTGATGGAGGAACTGTTTTTGGTATTTTTATGGGCCCCCCGGGGGTGGTCGGATCTCATAAATGAGTAAATTCCCTTTAAATTTGATAATTACTGGCTGTAGTTTGAGGAGGAACTTCCCTTTTGAAGAGCCGCTGACTTTTCTGTTGCCAGCCAGCGTGAAGCGCCTCTACGACCTCGTCACAGTTCGATCCCGGCGGAAATCGGCTCTACGGTTAGTTTTGAAGCTTTGATTCACATTGCGGACGAACCTGCGGGGAGTAGCTTATAGGTGAACGGGAGTGAGCGAGGTATATACGTCGAGTCTTTTTAAACTCTCAACTAGTAGCTTAGCCTGTAAAGCACCTGGTGACGATGAACCGGTCTGAATGGAGCCGCTTTAGTGTTGGCTGTAACAGAACGTCATGTTCGTTGTGCGGCCATTGTAGAAGCCCGTTAGCACACTGAGAGAAATGAGGCACTTCAACATAAAACAGGGAGTGAGACTGAAAACAGTTCAGCTTGTGTTCATTAGCATTTACGCTTCCATCAAATGTTACACTGCGCTTTAGTATTATTAACGTTTGTAGTGTCAGCTGTAAAAGGTTAGCAGATGATTCCAACAAAGCAAACTAAGACTGTTATTGTCTGATAGTGTTTGATGGGGTCAGCAGTGATCGCCTACAGCAGGGGTGCCCAAACTCCCGGCCCCGCCCCCTACTTCCGGTCCGCGAATAGATGTCAAAAATAACACATAATTTGGCCCTTTAAGTTACTTTACATTTATATTCGAAATGTCAAAAAAAGTAACTTAAAGGGCCAAATTGTATGTTATTTTTGACATCTATTCGCGGACCGGGAAGTAGGGGGCGTGACCGGAAGCGGCCCTGAGGGCCGGGAGTTTGGGCACCCCTGGCCAACAGGATCAACTTCAATCAGCTGAGCGCTGCACTCAGTTTTTTTTTATTTTGCATTTTTTTTAAAGGTGGATGGATGTCTGTGATGTGAGAGGAGTAGCTCACTGCTGACGGCAGTCGCCTTATTTTAGCCTCTCACAGTCTCAACACCAGATCCTTCCATCCCAGCAGGGTGGAGGCTCCAGAGCCCTTACTCACTTTTCACCTATCGGAGACTTTGCACTCACTGCTCCAGAAATCATTTTTGAGTTCAGTAATATAAACGACAACCACTTCAGCAAAGATGTAGTCCAGATGTGCCGTCACCCACTGGTCAATTAAGTCACATCTGGACTTGCTTTGAAATCACATCTTGGGTGGTTTGAACCCGGATGTGAAGAGAAAAGAGTGGATCTGACTGAGACAGTTAAATTATGGCTAATTACATACTTCCATGCTCCCAATTTTTAAAAATACATTTAAAACCTCAAGGTTTAGTAAATGTCAGGGTTTCTGTGTAATTCAACACTTAGTATTTTTCATTTTAGAGCATAAATATAATACAATAAGCTGACAGTATTAGTGATAAACAAGTGATGTTGTGTATTTAAAGTTTAAAATTAAACACAAATTTTTATGACATAAAGTTAAAAATGTGACAGTAATTGTTTGACAAGCACACACACAAAAACAAATGTTCTTTTGGACTTCTACAACGGCTGCACTCACCTCACATATTCTCGATTTCACCTCAGTCAGATATTTAGTTGTTTTTTTTTTTTTAGTTAAAGAAGTCTTCTTCTTGCTCTCATTTCAAGAGAATTTAACTAACGAGAACATTTTTTTTCCTCTGGTCTGTCAGTCACTCTTAGTGATCCACGAAATATTTCAACAAGGACTCAAAGCACCATGAACAAATTAAGTGTCATTCAAAATGAAAATAAAAACGTAAAAGTGACAGTGTGTGTTTCGAACACATGGCGTATCGAGCACAAACACAGATACGCCTGAAAAAGAATATAAAAACGATGCATTTTGCTTGAAATTGTTTGACGCATCTGATGCGTCTTCGATTAGCATATCTCACACAGTTTCATTCATGATTATCATACACTCAGAAAATACACAAAAAAAATTTAAACTTAATACTTTGGCTAATGTTTCACTCATCTTTCACCAACATGACAGACTCATACTGATAGGTTTCTCTCATTTGAAGATAATATGTCTATATACTGTATATAGAAATGGATTTGGGTACATATACTGTATATAAGTATAGTCTGTGTGTCTATGCACACACACACAATAAAAAGATGGGTAAGAAATTAAAGGAAAAACAACCACAGAGTGTCTTGTGAAGGTGTTGGTCCTCCGTGTGCTGCAGATTCAGCCATTCTCCAAATTTCTAAAACTCTACTTGATATTTTCAGAGTGCTAACACGTCAGCCCACACTCGCCCACAGGTGCTCAAGTGGGTTATATTCTGGTGACTATGAAGGCAAACGCACACAGTGTGATTCGCTTCACTTTCATCCTCATTAAACCAGTCGATGACCTCGTGCGGCGTGACCTGATTTCACGGCACCCATGTACCATCACAGAAGGAGAGCTCAGCAGTGGGAGCATGGGCAGACATGCGGGCAGCTCTAACTAATGGCAGCTTCCACAGTGCAGCATA
Organism: Pterophyllum scalare; assembly: GCA_024447675.2. Classification (NCBI taxonomy): domain Eukaryota; kingdom Metazoa; phylum Chordata; class Actinopteri; order Cichliformes; family Cichlidae; genus Pterophyllum; species Pterophyllum scalare. The sequence continues at coordinate 25,271 of JAMQGT020009826.1, forward strand.
AACCTTTGCAGACTCTTCACAGCTTGCAGGAGTCTCAAAAGCCTAAAAAAATGAAAAATTGTTTTCTTGGCTCATTTCTGAGCTGTTCATCTGCTCACAACCAAACACTGATGAATGTTAAATAGACTGGTGCTCATATAGTGCTTCTATACTCTGGGCTTTTAAGTGTTCTGACTATTGTGCACACATACATCTGGGGCACTAATATTACCAGCCAATATTATCTGCCAATCTATTGTATTGGCAATTATAACAGTAAGAGACGGCAGAAACACATTATTAGTGTTGCTGTTCCATAGTTTGTCCAACAGAGGGCACTCCGCATCTTCCCTGTTGGCAACAGGTATCATCAGCTGATTCAAGCAGAGTCGGGCAGAGCGAAAACGAGTAAATAAATACCTACGCTTGGAAAATATTAAGGAAATCTGTTTGTGTTTCATGTGTCTGAAAGGAAAAATATTGGCTGATATATCCAAATATCAGATTTTTTTAAATCGCCAAAATATCATATCGGTACCTGTCTTAAAAAGCCTATACTGGTCAGGCTCAAACTTGGGATTCACTCTCTTGCCCAAGGACACTTCAACATGCAGGCTGAAGGAGCTGGGATTGAACAGCTGACCTTCCAATTAATGGATGACCTGGCCCCTAATAAAGCACCAGCTACCAGCAATGACCTATAACCGGTGCCATTAACACCAAACACTATCAATGAAAGGGTTCATTAAAAAATAAATGCATCTCAAAACACAATCAATTAAAAAATCCAAAGACAGGATCTGCTTTGTTAAAACTGTACTGCCTGCAGACACAGCGAGCTGCCAGCCTGGAAGAGAGAACACTCTCATTAAGGTAGCGATGTTTTCTAACAAAAAGGCCCAAACCGTGCCAACAAAACGCACAACAGAGCCACTGGATCACAACACCGTAGAGGTCAAAGGTTCAGTTTCCTTTAATTTGTCACCCATCTGTATGTATTCACTTTACACTTGAATCCTTAGTATTTAAACAGCTTTATGACACCACTGAATTCCTCTCAGCTGACTGATATGTGTTGATTATTAGTCACATAACCCAGCAGGTAACTGGGTACAAATGAATAAACATGACCGGGTCAGCATGGATGCCCAGGTTTCTAGCTTTTATAGAACTCTGTCAACAGTTTTGGCTAAAAGTAAAAAAATAAAAAACACTTGTTATTGACCTGGAAGCAAAGTACAGCCGCCCAGGATTATAATCTCCATGGAAGACTGAAGACCCTAATTAGTTTAAATGCCGTTAAATTCACAGTATTTAAATATTCAGTAACGGGTAATTTCACTGTCGTAAATTCAAATAAAATCGCATTTTCAGTCCAAATTTCAGGCCGTCGAGCTCTCAATATAAACTTGCGGCAGTGGGGAACAATGCAAAAAAAAAAACAAAAAAAAAACACCAAAACAATATTACAAATTAATCTCACAAATACCAGAGTTACAATACCATAAATTCTGAAGGATTCGGTAATGATAGTAATGGTAATTATAGGAGTTTAGTTGTTCATGAAATTTAATTCCTATGGCCTTTCGTTGCTTCCATACATCGAGCTTATTTTATCAGGCAGGGGAGGCGCCGTACTGTTTTGTTTTTTCTTTCTGTTTTTTTTTTCTCTTTTTTACATTTTTCAGTCATTTGGGGCTCAGAGAGCGTTACCTACGCGCCGCAGCCCGGAGATTGTTCTGCTGGAGGAACAGCAGGAATTTTAAGTATAAAGAAATGTGCTGCAACACTTTAAAACTATCAGTTAATATAAACTAAAATGAATGCATTTATCTCTTGAGGCTGTTCAGTTGTGTTGTGATCACAGTGCAAGACCCTGAAACGATTTGAATCCCATGTCTAATACAGTGTTGTCCTGCTGTGAGAAAGCAGTTTTCCAAGAAAATCTGCACGATGCATGAAAGTCCTGTTTGTCAGCCTACTATGGAAGAGTTGGAATCCCAGAGAAATAAACAAGTCAGCAAAGAAAGACTGCTACAGCGTGTTCCCTTATGCGTGCGCCCTACTTCACTTTCTTTGCTCGATTTGTTTCTTGGTACATTTTAAATTTTCCATAGCTTGCTGGGGAACACTGACGAACAAAAGCTTATTGTTAATATTATAATACACTAATAATGCCTATACGAGCGTAAGCAGAGCAGGTTGGTGGTTGGAGGTAGGGTTGGGAGGTATCTCAGGGTTGGACTTTACACGACTTTTGGTCATTTTTTTTTTCCACTTATTACATTCCTATAAAATCTGCTTGCATATAATGACACCTGTTCAGCACTCCCAAAGCTCCAATATCCGCCACATCCCCTCAGTCTCTCGCCCTCCAGAGTCTCCGTCTTGATGTCATTCCCCATGCTGCACCCTGCACCATCTACCTGATTGGTTACCGCTGGGCTGCTGTCACTCACCGCCGCGTTCTCCGAGTCTGATTGGATCCTGGGCCTCGGACACAGGGCGCTGTGAACCGTGGGTTCGTCCTGGAGAGAGGGGGAAGGAGGGGACCAGGAAACGCCTGTTAGTCTGGGCAGCCTTCCGCCTGAGGAACTGCGCCTGGCCATTAGGGCGCGACCAATCAGAGATGTGCCCCTCTGTCCAGACACGCCCCCTCGACCCAGGGCAGAAAACCAGCTGGGCAGCAGGGTGGGAACCTGAGTGAGGAGATAAGAAAAGAGGAGAAGGGTCAGTGGATCTGTAGCTCCGTGTGGATTTTCAGCTAAATGCAGATGAAGTCCAGCTGTACCTGTGTTGGAGAGGACAGGTCAGCTCGACTGAAACTGAACTGCCTTGCTGAAGCTCTCTTATCAAATAAGGACACCTCACAAGCCTGTGAGAAACCAGCAAACAGGTTATATAGGGGAGGGGCAAGTTATCAATATCACTATATACTGCTGTGATTTCAATTATCAGTTTTTATTCAACATACGGGCACTCTGGGAAAAAGTTCCCACACTGAGTTGACCTATCAGAGTGACTGCTTAACAACTCTTCATATTGGAGCTATACAAATACACGAGGGCAAACTGAACATGAGTTAAAGTTGTGTTATGCTACTTTTTCATGTATCAAACACTTTTTATGGCCTTTGTCTATAAAGATCCCCACCTCTCTGTTCCCTCTGTGGAGTGATTTCTACATGAAGGATTGGGACAAATGTTTCAGTTTTCAGGATAAAATCCAACCCCGAGCTTTCGTTTTTCTGATAAATAGTGACTAAAGCTAGTGTGCCTGTAACATGGATGGAATCCAAGCTGTTACACGTGGGAGAACGCTGTCGTGAATGGAGAAGGTCGGTCCATTCATCCAAAGTCTCGGGGCTGATCTGATAAATTTATCTGAAAATGGCCAGATAAATAATTTGATAAAGTTACAAATAATCATCACCCGATTTACAAAGCAAAGATGTATAAGTAATAGATGCTTTCAACAATAACAGCCAACATTGTGGCAGTTTTCATTGTAACGATACTCTGTCCCCACACTTTTATGATATACAGTACATACAACAGTGCAACATAACTGTGCAAGACAGTTTTGACTTGTTCAGATACCAAGACGATTACCTGGTCGGGAAAGTCATTGCCATCCACATCATCACTGTTGGACTGACCTCCTGGACTTTGAACCTCAATTCCATGACTCTCCAAGATGGCTGCTTCTTCAAAAACACAAACGTCATCATAGCATATCGACTCTACACAGCAACGCACTCGAGATGCGAGCAAGAGTGATGCAATGCAGAAGAAGGATTTGTGTTAAAGAGCAACACAAGCTCTTGTGTGCGCCACTTGCATATCATATAATGCTCTTAAATATTAACATACAGTACAAGCGAGTCTCAGCTGGTTGCTGAGTGTTTTATTTACATCAAAGCATTCTGTAGATACAACTTTAGTAACAACTAACACTGTTCTGTCTCTCACACACACACACACACACAAATACAGACATAGACATTACCAATATTAGCACGCCTCTTGATGTCCTTGCGGCGGTTGGCAAACCAGTTGTAGACCTTCAGGGATGTTACCCTCTCCAAATCAGACAGCTTCTTTCCTGTAACACACATGCGCATGTGCACACAAACACATACACACAAATCAGACATCCGGACTCCTTCAGTGTCTGACTGTGTTTGTTTTTGAAAGCCTATTCAAGTACTCCATATCTTTTAAGTCAACACAAAGTCATATTACTTGCTTTTTTTCAGCTTCATTTAGATTTATTTATTAAGCACCAGATCACAACAACAGCCTGCTGGGTGTTCTTTTTTTTAATTGTATGGGACCCCAATGATCCCATATGAATAAGCATTTAATGACAGTGGAGAGGACGAACTTCCTTTTAACAGGAAGACGGAATCGGTCTAGTGGATAACTTGTAAACTAATTAATCTTGATATCTTTGTCCTTATTTTATAAATACACATAAATCCAAGGAAGTAGTTAACATCAAATCACATATTTATACAAAGTTTACCCATAAAAAGAACCCATTCACTAATAAATAATTCATAGCCATTAGCCAGTAATACTCTACCTGGTTTCTGAATGACAGCATTGCAGGCGGTGGCGATCTCCTCTCTCTTGGCTTCATCAGGATACTGGTTATCATTGAAGTAGCTGCAGATACACATTGTGTTTTGTTACTTTCACTTCTCTTCAAATTCTACCTCAGTACTTGTCCTCCTCACCTCTCCATGACAGTCAGACACTCCTTCCTCCAAGTAAATCTGCTCCCTCGTCTCAGACGGAAGCCGCCGGGAGCCGAACCAAACGTGGGCGGGGCCTGGTTCCAGTCCATCACCTCCTCCAGGGCTAAGGGGGTGGCTCGCATCGCCAGAGTAGCACCTGGAGCATCAAACACAACATTAATAACAACATTTGCTATGTTCTGTGCTTTTCCTTTGGATTACCAACACCATAATCATCAGGTCATGGGACAAACGGTGAACTATTTTTCTTGATGTTTATTTGTGTTTCCAAAATTTTCATCTGAAATATCCAAATATGTTCATTTAAACTGCTTTTAAGTTGGATCTAAGATACCTATTATTTCAGCCAACTACAAGTATTGGCTGACTACTTTTGGCTTCCACTCAATTTAACATTATCTACTGTGTTTAACCAGCATTTTTGTTTGTACTGTTAGCCAGTAACCCTTTATTTAACATGGGCCTGTTAACCTCAAAAGTGCCACCATTCACGGACTTCTGGATACAATTATGTAATAACCCTACGTTGGGTGTGAAGCGCAATCTCTCAGCTTTCAGAAACCGTTTGAATTTTTTTGATAGGGCAAACGGTCGTGTAATTACGGTAATTCAAAGTGCGTTTGATCAGACGTCTCAGCGGTGATATGCTCAGTGTTAACCAGCTGTTCGTGGCTAGGTAGGGCAGGTAACAGGTGCATCGGCAGCATTCGCCGCTGTTGAAGGGTTAAACTGTTACTACATTCTTTCATCTAGATTTTTTAATGTTGATCTGCAGACCTAGATAACAATTTAACCGCTAACTATCCCAATTTTTATTCATACTTTAACCAGCTACTTTGGAGGTTTATCCATTATTACCTCGTCCACCGATGGGAGGAGGGAGGTTAACGTTTTCACCTGTTAGTTTGTTTGTCTCTTAGTAATATAACCCAAAACATTGTGAACCAAAATGGATTAAACTTTGTGGAAATATTCCTTAGGGGCCCAAGAACATATAATTTAATTTTCAATGTCAAAGGTCAAGGTCACCAAAAATTTAAAAAAGAAAAAAATCCATATGTGTCATAACTGGCAAAATTTTAAAATTCATATCTCAGAGAATTTTTCATCTTTCCTGATGAAATTTGGTACCCCGGGTATAAACTAATTACTGTCTGATAATTCTATCGTCTTTTTCTATTTTCAATTAAAATATTGCAACGTGAACTACAAACCCTACATAAAAATCACATACACATATACAGTTTATATCTCTGCAAATGATTGTTTCCCTTTTTTTCCCCATTTAGTTATTTTAGAGGACGGTATTAGGATACATAAACTGAATAAAATACAGTGTATCAGAAAAGTGAGTACACCCCTCACATTTCTGCAGATATTTAAGTATATCTTTTCATGGGACAACACTGGCAAAATGAAAAGTAGTCTGTGTGCAGCTTATATAACAGTGTAAATTGATTCTTCCCTCAAAATAACTCAATATACAACCATTAATGTCTGTGTATATAAAATTTCCAAAACTTTATTTATAATTTTTGAGGGTTTTCCATTTTTTTTAGTTGTTAGCTGTATTTAAAGTGTATCTGCAGTGTTTGCTGCCAGTTTGGTTAATCCATATGGTCAGCTGACAATTTTACCACTAACCACACTTAAAATACCTTCCAAAACTGTATTCATATTTTGGCTATTTTAAACTCGAAACAGTTACTGTCGTTTAACTCTTAATACTAATTGTAACTCAGTAAAACATCTCTGCCATGGCTGTAAGAGCACCGGTATCTATCAGTGAAGGCTGACGTTCTAAATGCTTACACCGAGGAACATTAAAGCAGAGTTTTTCTAAAACTAACATCACAAGTTCATAAGTAAACGCTCTCTGCTGTTTCACCTGCGCTTTGTTTCTGCCAGGTTACAGCTGAATAATTTGATTTAAAAGTCAAAAGTAAAATTAGGATTCCAGCTTGATCTAATGAAAATTCAACCGACAGCATCAAAAATATATATTTTGTATCAAACTTCTATGCTCAGATATGGTGACAGAGTGGCCCCAAGCCAATTAAAATGCCTCCGTTCTGTCGTCGGGTTTTTATAAGATGAACATCACGGCCCACTGTGACACACGTTCGTATCCCTCGGTCCGCTGGATTAAAATGGAGACTCCCCTCTTTATTTACCCGTTGCTGTGGTGAATCGTGGTCTCAGCACTCCATTGATGATGGTTTACTGTCTCTACTCACACACATGCTTAACTCATACCCAGAGTTGTTCGAACTTGCTCAGAGCTGTCGATCTCAGTTAATCAACTCAGAGTTTATTGTTAGACTCAAAATTTGTTAAACCTGCTTTCTGAAATAGGGCCCAGGTGAACTAAATTCTTAATAAATCAATAAGTAAACCAGATCAGAGTCATGATTTCTGGAAGAAGCAACATTCTAGTTTGTTTTTCCTCTGGGGAGGACACAGTAAACTAGAACTAGACTGTGCTGGGGTTTTTTTTCATACTGTACATTCCAATATGCTGATCTCATGTTTAACACAATGTAGTCATTGTTTATTCCACACTTTATTTCCATAACTGTAGCCTTCTCAAAATTCCCAAAAAAACTAAGCTATTGGTTTCGTGTCTTTCAAAAGAATATTTCACTACAGCATTTGCAGTGATACTATCTGTCACTGCAGGACCCTCAAGTCTGCCGAGCTTGGCAGTACTTATTTTCTGTGCTTGGACCACCTGAAACTCATTACAATACATGAATTCCTCAAAAATCCTTCAATTTAAATTAGTCATCTTCTGTCTGTGCCAGTTTTACTTGAGCTGTCTCTCAATTAATTGTACTTGTCTATTGTTTTGCTTTACTGTGATCCATTTTATCCAGGATCTATTGGTTGCATGTTGTTTTGTAATTTTAAATATTCAGCGTTAGTGTTCAGACTCTAAACACCTCTGATTTTGATTACGGCTAAAAAAAAAAAATGATCTTTCAGTTCATGTTGAAACCAGACAGCAGAGTGAGTCATGGATTCAAAGCAGCACACTATTAATAAACTCTCCCCTCCTGTTTTATTTTACGGTATTTTTTTCCACAGGTGGAAAAGTCAGAGGTTATGTGAGAGATGTGGCGCTGGTAGAGAAGGGAGGCATTACCAGGGTTGGTCTTCTCCAGCTGGTACCAGCGGAAGAAGGCTCGCTTCTTCTGCTCACTGAGGTCCGATCCCTGCTGTAGGAGCCAGTGGGAGATCCGGCTCTGACTGATCCCTGGAGGAAGAGGACCAGAGTCAGATCTGGGGGGGGGTCTGATGCTTGCTCACATGCCAACACTTTCTGCTTGTGTCTTATTGGACAGATGAAGTTTATACACACCTGTTACCTGAGCAACCACGGCCTGGGATATACGTCTGTTCGCCAGGGAAGGATTTAATCTCCTCTTTGATCACAGCACTGTCCCTCCTACGAGCAGGGAGAAGAAACAAGTACAACACATATTTAAATATTCAACATTACGGGCTCGCCATTAAATAACACACACAGCAACACAACACTCATTATACTTATACCAGATGTAACTGTCTGCAGCTCGCATATACGTTACAGGCTGTTGTACCTGAACACATGCTGCTATAATATTCCTTGCTCTCCTTCTCTTTTCGTTTCATTTTCACACATCTTCAAATCAATACCGCTGATTGCTGCCGTCTGGCTGCAGACTACAGATGAGAGGCACTAGACTGCATGTGTGTACTTGTGTTCGTTTTGTATGTGTGAGTGTATGTTTGGCAGTAATCATCACATCATATTCATATTCAGAGTGAGCTACAGGCAGGCTTGTCAACCATCAGGGCTCTCTGTGGTAACACATACCCTCTGCTGATTGTATGTGTCTTTAAAAGCAACATCCACCCTTATGAATGACTAATTATTATTGTGTTTGCAGTAAACTAAAGAAAATACTGTTATAATTTTATAGCTCTAAATGAAGTTGGTTAGCAAGAGTCACTTTTTCATGAGTTCAATCACTCTTTACCAGGGCACACTATCAAAATATCGCACATGCAAGTTCCTACTTTGTTACCATTTCTAGTTTATTTACAGGTGATGTGTTACACACACTGTTTAATGTAGGAGATGCTGGACCACAACAAATACATGCAACCTGAGGTCTCTACACGACAACAGTTGAACTCCAACAACTGTTAAGTGGTGGTGGCAAGCTCAAGTGCAGTGACATGAGAAAAACTAAATACACTCACAGCTGAGTATGGAGGCATTTCTTTAGGTGATCGGGGACAAGCTATACATGGATACGATATAACCACAATATATCCCAATATAACCCGACATCTGCCTGGAGATGTAACTAAACATCACGGTCAATGAAGCACACATAGGTATAAATGCTAGCAACAGTGTAAGCTACGTTGTAGGCTTGACTGCAGAAGTTAGTGTTTAACTTCAGATTACATTTATGGTTTATTGTCAAAAAGTTCAGAACAAAATGTTCATTTGATCAGCAAATTTTAGAAAGTTTTCCAGTTATCCTTAAAGCCGATATGTGCCGTCATCTTTTTTTTAGCTAACATAGTGGCTATGTGATCTTATTTAGGCTAATGTAGCAGCTAATGTTATCTTTAAGTTAACATGGTCATCTTTAGGCTAACATAACAGCTGATGCTATCTTATTTAGGCTAATCTAGCAGTTAACACAGCAGCTAATGTCATCTTCTTTAGTGTGAGATAATAGCTAACATAGTGGCTAATGTGTCTTATCTTGGCTAAATTTATGTTCAGGCTAAATAGCAGTTAATGTTATCTTATTTAAGGCTGAAAAATGGTTATTGTCATCTTTTTTAGGCTAACATTGTCTAAAATTTCTTCTCAAGGCTAACATAATTAATTTTCACGGCAAGCAAGGCAGGCAGTGCTTGCCCGGTGAAATCAAATAACAGGCATTAATTAATCTGTATTAAAATAAAACCATCTCTCCCCTTTCATCTCAGTGTTCTGTCATAAAGCTTCTTTCCTGTTTGCATTCATCCTTTAAATTACTGCTATCTTACTTAACTCTACTTGACTACACTGAAATCAGTAACACCTGTTGATTTCATTTGCATGTGCGTGTCTGCACCCCATTAAAAAAAAAAAAAAAAAAGGCTGGAGTTTGTCAAGCTGTGAGACCAGCAGGCTGTTTTGGTTGTTTGTGCATGCACATTGCAGGTAAACCTCTGGTCTTTGGCAGGAGACTGACAGGAGACTAGCGTGCTAGAGAAGCTGCCGCTGGTCCACGTTCACCGCTCTGAGATCAGTTATGATCTGGGTATTGGTGAAAACAGAGCGAGCAGTAGCAAGTAAACAAGCACTCTGTGATTTATCATTTGATGTGACTTAACATGTGATGTGGAGGAGTTAGAGCTGTCTTTCAGCTAATGTAGTAACTCACGTTATCCTTTTTAGGCTAATGTTATATTGTTTAGGATAACATTAGTTGTGTAATTTCAATAGTAGTTTGTAAAACCAGTTTTTAAAATAAAAAAAAATTCTAGGTGCTGGCACAGCCCTATAACAGCCAAAGTAAACATTACTGCTGTTATAAGTTCACCTGTATAGGACTGCAGCCATTTGAGTTCCAGTTTGCCCACTGTGAAATGACATCTGCTTAAATGTCTATACTTATTAGTACAAAGTAACCTCTTCATTTATTTTATTGAAGAAAGGGAAAGCTGGTCTATTGTCATTAACTGCGTGGACGACTGGACTGAAACACTTGGCAAAGCACTTGTCTGCTGTGCTTTATTAGAAATGGATGAACTAGATGTACAACTGATACACCTCAGTCTTAAGCCTTGCATTCAACCAAAACAATGTGTTAGAAATCACTTTCAGTAAACCAGAAGTATCACCTTTGTGAGTCTTTGAATGGGAAATGGCGCCATTGCTGTCCCTTGTGGCCAACACTTAAAAAAAATGTAAAAAGCAATAAAAAAAAAATTTAAAAAAAGCTGTTTCCCACTACTGTTGTCTGAAAGCACACCCTGAAAAACAACCACCAAAAATACTTCCCAGAATACCTAATCTGCTCTGAGCTGCTGTGGCCAGCTGGTCTTACCTCATCAAGTCCTCCACCTTGTCATCAACATCTATGTCTTCTTCGCTGGCTTCAAACGCATACCCTGGTGTGGCAACACTGGCTGTAACCACACCGAGAGGAAACCGGGGCGGTGAAAGCTTCCCATTGGTAACGGAAACTAAACCGTTTGGCACCACTGCTGTCATGGTATTAGGTGACGCTACTGGAACCGCCAGAGGTGGGGAGGTGGTGTCAAAGTTGTTATTAGGGGACAATGAGAAGTCGGTTGTTGGGAAAACTTGTCTGAGTGGCGGTAGAAGTCATGGAAGAAGAGGCGGCGACCGTGTTGGAAGACGAGGGTGGCATGTAAGAAGGTTTATGGGTCAACTTGTGCCCATGTTGCCGGTCCAGGTGGTCCAGGGTGTCCAGCGCGTGGAGGACCTCCGCCTGGGTGATGCCCGTCCTCCGTAGCCTCTGGAGGAGGTCAATCTGCTCAATGGTGAAGCGAGGCTCCTCACACTGCTGGAACATCCTGCAGGAGATTATTTTATGACTGTTACAGGCATAAGATTTTAATAAACATATTTACAGACAATTAATGAAAATTAGCATAAGCTGTACATGAGTACAGCCTCTTAAATGATTTTAAAGTTTAAAATTATGCATCACTTAGG
>JAMQGT020009827.1:0-18556 GCA_024447675.2 Pterophyllum scalare
ACACATACACACACACACACAAACCCTAATAATGCTTTAAAACACTAATTTCTGTAAAACATAAAAACATGCATACACAAATACTGCAAGTGCACTCAGACATGTGTAACCTCATGACAAAGCACACTGATTGATCAAACACACGCGCGCTCGTACTCGATCTTAAAAGTAAAAATATGAACACATTACAGATGATCACACACACACATGCTCAAAGTTCCTGTCATGTTCTTTCTCTCTAACCCCTCCCTTTTTTGATTTATGAAGACTGGTTTCAGTCCTGTTTTTTTTTTTTTTCTTCCAAACTTCAATAGGGGAAATTAATTGCAAGGCACAAATAATTTATTCATGAGACGCACGGTGTGTTTACTCATTAAGCCATTGTTGTGGTGAACAGCTTCTAGTCTGCAGAGAGAAGACTGGCTTTTTGAACACCATGACTTTCCCATTAATTACCGCACAATAGTTAATGTGCCGCAGAAAAGATGTCATTAAAGGTGTGTGTGTGTGTGCGCGCATGCGTGCGCGTGCCTGTGTTTTTTGGTGGTGGGAGGTTACCAACTGGGTACTTTAACTATTAATGGCTGCTTTGTTTGGTACTCAGCTGAAGTAAAGGCTCATAACACCGTATGAAGGAGCACTGGCTGTAATGTGGGCAGACAGAAACAGGAGTCTCGGTTCATTTTGTGTATTTCTTTGATGTCTGTCATAGATAACTGTTCAGTTGTCTTTTTTTCCCCCTGTCTGCATATACAGTATATACAAGCATATGTAGTTATATTCTATACAGTATGTACAGGTAAAGTAAAGACTGCAGCAAACTTTGGGCCTGCAAAGCACAACTGCCCTGTGGTGTCTTTAAACAATAGTTGCACCACATTTGCTTCCCTGGGGAGGAAAGGATAGAGTTAGCAGAGGATTGTGGGTGGCAAGAAAAGGAAAAAAACAAACAGAAAACATGAAGGATTCAAAACTAAAAATGTTAAAGAATTTACTGAATTAAGTTGTTTGGGGGGGGGGAAGCAGCACTGTTGTTGGATGCTATAGAAATGATCCAGCCTCCACAGGTTCTTCTGCCCCTGTTACACAGCACTAATTGCCTTATGGTTTGACAGCTGTAACAGAAAAGTCTAATTACATTTTTTCACATTGGCACCAAATTGCTACATCAGGTTCTTCCTGTTAAAATATATATGACTGTACTTGGATAACTATGACATTGAAGAAAATCAGTTTCTCAGTTACACACAATCAGGACCTGCTGTCTGTAATATTTCTTAGATTATATATAAAACGTGGTTATTGGTAAAGCAAAAATAACCATACATTTCTGGACTTTGCATTGATTTTTGTATCCTCGTTGTTAGTGTTTTGGGGCAGAAGACAGGATGAAATATAAACCATACACATTTGTGCACATGCTGTCTTCTTTTGGCTGCTCTTTTATTCGCACATGGAATACATTTATTTTGCTTTGGCAGAGATTTTTACGCTGGATGCCCTTAATGACACAATCCTCCAAGAGATTTGTGTCTCCTCCAGGAACGTATTAACCACTAGACCATGGAGCAGCTCACACATACATACTGCTAATTAGTGCTATGTTATTTGTTAGGTAATTCTATCAAGATGCTCCAAAAGGCACCAGCACCACAGACATGATGGCGAGGTCCATAGCACAGGCTCAACAGGAACAGAAGTGAGGCCTAGCATACTGCTGCTGGTTACAACCTCCAGTGTTGCAATACCTGTCAGTCAAAATGGCCACACACACACCCCCCCTAACTTTAGCTGTTCCCTTCAGGGGTTGCCACACTCATTTTCTTCCATCTCACCCTTTCCCTAGCATCCTTCCCTGTGACACCAACCCTCTGCATGTCCTCCATCATTATATCCACAAATCTTCGCTTTGGGCTTCCTCTTTTTCTCCTACCTGACAGCTTTATCTTCACCATCCTTTGTCCCACCTCAACTTTGCCTCTCTGAGCCTGAGCTGTCCCTGTGATGAACTCACTTCTGGTCACTCCCAATGAAAATCTTCAGTCTTCCCTTAATTCCTTTAATTCCTTTAATTTTCACATGTGCCAAAGTCCTAATTTCTCGAGTTTTTCCATTTGTGGCCCAAAACAACAACAGAAAAAACCCCCAAACTGTTCACAGGTATGAATGGATCTCTGCTTCACCTTTCAAATATCTTCAGTTGATAATCAGATCTTAGAGCCTCTTGCATGGTGAATTGTCCCAGGGTTAATGCCAAGGTTCAGGTGAAAGTAAAAAAAAATGTGCAAACTGTCAAAAGCACTAATATTGTCTGAAGGGTCATAACACTTGACTGCTTCTTCTGTCCTGTCTGTGGTATGATCCAATGGAGAAATGGATAAGAAGGATCAGCCTAAAAAAAAATCTATCTCTGGCATAGACACACACACACACACACACACACACACACACACACACACACTTTCACTGAGACTCACAGCCCACGCTGTATTCCATAAACTTGGCTGAAGCACCTAATAAAACTTCACTCCAGTGGTGTCCCTTGTGCCCTTCTCCTGCTCACCAGCGTGCACTAACTTATTTGATTTTTTTCCCCTTCCCCTCCAGCAGGCGTGCTTGAGCCACACTCTTCTTTACTTGACAAAAGCGAGAAACAAGTTTTCCCACTGCAGTCAGAGCTCGCTAATGCTCCCCCAACGGGCTGCATTTACCACCGCATCACCGAAATCATCCATAACTGTCTTCATTGTTATTAGCTGCAGTGGAAATGAAAAATCAGGCAAACAAAATCTTGAAACCAGGCTACAAAAGAGAGAGGTAATTTCTAGCCTCGCTGGATAGCTCCCTCTACCTTCTTTCGCTATTTGCAAGAGGCTCCACAGGTTGCCCGTGGCGTCCAGTTAAACCTCCTATTATTTCAGAAATAATATCGTCTTATTTCATTTGTTTAAAGAGCATTTGGTGTCCGAGCCTGAAGGAGAAAGGAAGAAATTAAATGGCTTTTCTGCTTTGTGAAAGAATGTCAGCCCATGGCAATATGTACATTTGTTAATGGAGTGTGGCTGTTAAATGTGAAGTGGCGGGAGAGGAGAAAACTAACTGGCTGTGGAAATATTGATAAGGCTAAAGGGTTATATGAGATACATCAGGGAGCATTGGGAGAAGGGAAAAGATTTAGAGATTATGTTAAACTGTTACTTTAAAACACTACACGTAATTATATTGTCTAAAAGAAGAAGAGAACAATGCCTTTTGTTCATTTGACGCAAACCTATGATCAGCCTTAGGGACATTGCAGCTCGCTGGAACATTTTGTTCCATTCTGCCTCAGCTCATGCAAAGGTGGTATCCACTCTTAATATTGACTAGTGAGATTGTTACTTACTAGATCCATGACTAGGAAATGAAAAATGTTGAGTTTGCATATGAATGTCTTATTTTTGGGTTAAATATGCAGTTTGCATATAAACCTAAACAATAAAACTACTAAGGGGTGATAAGAAGAACACTGATCATCTTGCTGCAATGCCGTGTTCAGCTGGGAAACCTTTGTGTCCTGGCATGTGTGCGGATGTTACTTTGGCACGTCTGACCCACCTAAGCATTGTTGCAGACTGAGCGTGTGCCCAGTGGCAGTGTGGACTTAATCCCTGCAAAAACTGCTTGAGTATGGCTCGAGGACCCAACCTCCAGATTCCACAGATCCCAATCTGATGAATCAATCACAGGATTTGCTGGAAAAATATAGATCCATGGGGCTTGCACCTGCAAGCATCAGGCTTCAAAGGTTCTGGTTCAGTAGCTGAGGTACCACATCTCTGCCAGTGATGTTCTTGGTGACTAATTTCCTATGTAATCTACTGGTCTAAAATAGTAACAGTAACATTTTAGCAGAATCTATGGGACAGTATTAAAATTTGCCATAAAAGACGCATGAGTAGTTAAACAGCCTTCATACAACTTTTTTTTTTTTCCCTTTTTTGCTCAAAATGCTGGTTTGCTGGGCTTTCATCAGTCTTACCTTCCATCTTGCTTGTTTGCAACACTGAGAGAGAGGAGCTGCAGTACAGGATAGTACCGGGACCTGTAAAATATCAGGCTGTGGCTGTATCGTTATATACCAAAAGTTTTTTTGACTAAGCACCTGTGCTGTCTGTGTTTCCTTATTATGCTATAATGTACTGTTGGTGCTCTTGTAGCGCAGCGTCACCACAAACTAGATTGCTTTTGTCCCCCAACAACAAAATCACTCAGTTTAATAAAGGCACATGAGGAAAGGATGTTGCAATTTTTGCTAGACTATTACAGTCTCTGTAAGTAATTAAGATTAAATATCACACACTAGAATTTTGGATCAATAGAATATTAATCCCTGGTGACTGAAAGGTTTGATATCTGTGGTTGATAGGCAGTGAGACAGTCTATTACACTGATTTTTTTTTTTTTTTTGCTCAGAGGTTTCCAGATTTGTCAGATCTTGCCCATGAAACACTGACAAACTCGGTGTGTTTGTTGAAAATTGTAGACATACAGGAAAAAAAGAGCATTTAAACACAGGAAGTAAAGTTTTGTTTGTTCAACTTTTGTCGTATGTGCAGTGGGACAGTTTATTTACAGTCTCCTTCTAGAATAATGCGCTCCTTTAAAGTAGAAATCAATTTAGTGAGAAGACTTCCTTAAAAAACTCCAACAATTTCATTTAAATTCCCCAAATGGATTCCCCAAGCATATTCCCCCCCCCTCTTTTCTTTCTTTCTTTCTTTTTTTTTTTAAAGACAGAGTTTACTGAAGTGGAGGATCCACGAGAGGGCGAGTAGATTGATGCATTAAGGATGAAGAGATGAGGCTTCTGTAGACTGATTAACAGGGGCAGGAGGCAGTGCTGTGCCGCCACGTTTTGCACCACTGGCAGGACACGTAGAGCTCTCATGCATTTATGCCTCGCTGTCAGTCTCCTGTCTCCGTCTTCTTAAAATCTCCGCTCACCTTTTTTAACAACTAGACCACAAATTAAATAAAATATTTGTGAGATTCGAGCATTGGTGCTCTTGAGTTTTCTGCTTTCTAAAAGAAGGCAAGCAGCGTGTGCTGTCTGCACCCCTTTTCTTTGACTCCTAAAACATTTACAGTACAGAGCTAAAGTTGAGCCGCCACTCATTTCTTTATGTTTTGGTGGGAAAATTAGGAATAGATGCAGCGATTTATTGTGCAGACATAAATGGAAATACAGTATATGAGACAGAGTTTGTACAATTCTAGCTTGAAAGTCAGTATTCGGTGTGACCACCTTTATTCTTGAACACAGCCTGAACTGTCCTAAGCAGCTTTCTTGTCAGTTCTTTAAGTAGTTCTTCAGGCGTCTTTAAGGTCATTCTTTGGATGTCGGCTTCCTTTGTTCTGTTCTCTGTCAAGATGATCCCACACTGCTTTAATAATGCTGAGGTCCAGGCTCAAGAGGCCAGTCCATGACTGATAGTGTTCCACTGTGTGTTTTTCTATATAGGTATGCTTTTACTGCACTGGCATTGTGCTTGGGGTCAGACTCCTTCCAGATGGTATTGCATGGTGGTTCAAAATCTGACACAACTTTTCTGCGTTCATAATTCTATCAATTTTGATTGAATTTTGATAGCATCTCCAACACCACTGGCTGAAATGCAGCTCCAAACCATGACGGCGCCTCCACCATATTATACAGATGGCTGCAGTCACTCACTGTTGTACCGCTCTCCTGACCTCTGCCGTACATACTGACCACAATTCAAACCAGAATTTTCAAATTTGTATTCATCACTCAATCAGATCTGTTGCCACTGATTTTCAGTTCAGTTCTTGTGCAATTTGGAACCTCATCCTGTTTTCTTTCCTTAAAAATGGCTTCTTGACAGCCACCCTTTCACTGAGACCCTTTCTGATGAAGCTTTGGCTTCGGTAGATGAATCAACTGAAGGGCCAGATGCATCTTTCAGCTCATGTGTCAGGTCTTATCTGTTTTTTCCCCTCTTCTATTTCTTATGGCTCTGACTGTCAGATACTGTTCTACTGCTGCTAAAGATACACATTAAAAGCAGGTCTTTGCTAAGTTGTTTGTTAGGTGTAGACACAACACTAGTTCTTAACTTGAGTTAGATGGTGTTTTAATGTTTGAATGATTCAAAGGTCAGTGTTAAGTGGCCTAACCAAAAACAAAACAACAAAAAACAAAACAACAACAACAAAAAACATTCCTCTAACAAATAATCGGATTTAAGGACTGGTGTGAAAATGGGTGAAAAAGTAGCCAATGTCCAAAGAGTCACAATGGATGTGTGTGTGTGTGTGTGTGTGTGTGTGTCCTGCTCTCCTATTTTGCAGTAATATAGCTACAGTGTGATTGGCCTCCACTAAGCTGTCCATTAACCTTCAACACACACACACACACACACACACACACACACACACACACACCCTCATTTGGCAGGGCGCGCCTAATGCCTGAGCCCATTGCTTTGTAGCTGGCCTGTGCTGCTTTGTGTTTGTGTGTATGCAAGCGTGTGCATTTGCATATGGAGCAGGTTCAACATGTGACGCATGGACATTTTGGCAGAGTGTGTGTGTGTGTGTGTTTGGGGGTCGGGGGTTTATGTGGGCACAAATGTGGCCGTCTGGATGAGTGGCAGCACCGACTGAGAAGCGACAGTTGGGTAGATGGGACAGGAGGTGTGGATGAGTCTGCCTCCTTCAGAGTTTCAGTTCATTTTCTGGGTCTTGCTTTTTTTTTGTCTTTGTTTTACTGACAGAAACCAGCAGAAAAAGAGAACTAGGAAATACTTTCACTGATTTATGTAGTGGCAGGGAATCAAAAATGTCTGAGGTCATAACAAACATGTGAGAAGAATATTTGGATATATATATATATATATATATATATATATATATATATATATATATATATATATATATATATATATATAAATAAAAGTTTTTGTGGTTGACAGGTGTATGCGTTGAACTTTCTGCAGGCAGAGCTGTTGTGTGCAACAGACAATCCTCTAGACTCTCCCACAGTTCTCTCGGGGCCTTGTCTGGGTAGAATTAGGCAGAAAAAACTAAACCAATGAAAGAGAAACTTTGTTGCTGTATTTATTGACTGTAGACAGTTGATGGTTTGTGTGTTCCTCTCTCGCATGCCTGTATCTATAACATAAAATGGCTGCCCACTTCCAGAAACGACTGACAACAGTGTCACAGCACAGACAGATTCACATAGATGGGCATCAGCCTTGAATGAACATCAGCCTTTTAAGGCTTGTCATGATTTTTCTGACTCTCTCTCTCAGTGCAGGTAGATGAGTTTAGTTTGGGGGATTCTACTAAAGGCAGTCCAAGACACAGTTGATCTCAGTTGCGTGTGAACGGCAGCCAAATATGCTCATTTTAATTGGAAGCGATGACGAATACATGGACGAGAGCAGCTGTTTGCTGAAATATTTACAAGAAAGTCATCTTTGTAAGATTCATGCAGGAAGCTTTACTCCTGACTGTTGGGAGCAGCATATGGTCTGTACTTAAATACTAAATGTTCTGCACTCATATGGAACCTTTTCACCTTATCCGTCCCACAAAGGGCTTTTAGAGTGTTGCTCATTCACTCGTTCACCCATTCAACGCTGCCACCTGAGCCATCCCAGTGTAACAATATAAGGACAAAAGTCCAGTTTCTAACTTTAAGGAGCATTTAGTGAGATGTACTGTCTCAGAAAAAAAAGAAAAGAAAGCCAACTCATGATTGACAGAAAACTTAAATTCCTTAGGTGGCCAATTGAGGCTGGCTCCAAAAACAACCTAGTCCCCATAGACCCCATGTTAAAATGCCCAACTCTACAGTAGAAATAAACCTGTTTACAGCCTTATGCAGCCTGGTACAGAACATTTTGGTCTCCATAGCTAAGATGTGTTATTTATGTGACATATAATGTTGTTTGCAATAATTGAACTAAATACCCAGCTTTGGTGAGTGAAATTCTAGTATTTTCTTTGTGTTCCCTAACACTAGTTAGTAGGGGTCTTTTTTTGCAGAGCTTTCACCTTCAGTGGGTGGAGGTTACTCAGTTCCTCAGGGCTTGCTTGGTTGTCATCCAATAGTCAGTTGATAAAAGTCAGTCACTTTGCCTGTTGTCATAATCAAAGCCCCTCAGAGAAAAATGGCAAAAATGGTTTGTTCATAGATGTCATTTTAAAAATAAAAAAGGGACCCTTTGAATGTTTAACAGCAAGATGAACCAGCTTTTTATCACAGGGAGATGTTTTCAGGGCCCAAAGTCATGTTTGAGTTCAGTTTTGAAGATTGTAACTCTGAATATTTCAGAACGCCTCGTCCCTTCTTTTGCTTTTAATAGATATACTTTTTTGTTCATTTTATAGTTGACTTTCTCCTCATTGCATAAGCCTGACCGCACAGCCAGGATACGCTCTTTCACAAATGCATGCTCACATATACTGTCTGACAAACACATCCGCCCCACACAAATACACATTTAAAGGTAACTCCCCGAAGAAGCAGAAAGCATTTGGGCAGGCAGCAGAAAGTTTTCTCTGCAAAGTGAAGTGTATCATTTACAGAGCATGTAATCCCGGGTGGTGGAGTCTGGTTTGTGATTGAACTTGGCTCAAAAACTCAAAGCAAGTTTTGAGAGAAGTTTCAAAATAAAGGCTCATTAAATGATACTGATGGAAATAACAGTGCGAGCTGGGCTCCATAAAAACACCATGTGGTTTAAACTGGAAAACCGGTCTCCCTGAATATCGACAGCGCAAAATTAATGAGTCCCATGTGGAATCAACAAGCATGTTTGCATGCGTTAGGAAAAACAGGTAAACTAGTTACTGTTATTTTACTACTAATGGCACAAGAGATATAGGTAGCATCAAAATGGGTTAGCATTTTGAGCTAATGATAAAATTCACCTACACAACAGTTAGATGAGAGCACCATATCTGATAAATGCAAAGCTATATCCTAAATTCACTTTGTAAAACCAGGCAACGTTTTCCCAAACGTCTGTTGTCCAGTATTGGTTAGTCTGTAAATTCTTCTCCATTCTGATGCTCGGTTTGTACTTCAGCAGGTTGACTTTACCATGTCTACATGCCTAAATGCATTGAGTTGCTAATTAGATATTGAAGAACAAATGCCAGAAAGGCTCAGTACTGGTGGGCAGTGAGCACAGGGCCCACTAGAGGACGTCAAGCCCTCAGGCCACCCTCACGAAGTCTGTTTCTGATTCTTTGGTCAGAGATGTTCACACCAGTGGCTGCTGGAGGTCATTTTGTAGCTCTGGCAGTGCTCATCCTGTTCCTCCTTGCACAAAGGAGCAGATACCGGTCCTGCTGATGGGTGAAGGATCTTCTATGACCCGGTCCAGATTTGACTTGATGCTATACTCTAATTAAAAATGTTCCTCTAAATTTTTTCAGCAGTATATATAATCTCAGGCACAAAGTCTTTCCTGTAAGCACCGCAGGCCCACCAACCTGTTCAGACCTAGTGTTTGAGAGTGGCTGTAAACAGCAGTGGAGTTAAAACTGTTTGTTTCAGACAGCGGGTGAACCGAGGAGCTGCACCAAAGGCCAGTATTAGAAAAGTTGGGATTATTTTTGACCTGTGAATTATGCAAAGCTACTCTAGTAGCATCAAAGATAAAAGTTTGGAGCTGAAAATGAGCCAAATAGGTCCTTTTTAAGCTAAGCTAACCAGTTCCAGCTGCAGCTTCATCAATAATGTATGGGCATGAAAGTGGTATCAATCTTCTCTTTGAGCTGTTTGCATGAAAGTGAATTAAAATACAGCATTTTTTTTTTTGTTTAGCCATAACTTTAATTCCAAACCAAACTCTCACTGAATTGACTGAAATCCAAAAAACACAAATATCTGAAGAACTAAGATGATAAATAGAAAAATTATATCCATAGCATGATTTACATCAGATATTAAGTGACTAATTTTCTTCCTCTCTCTCGCTCTCTCCATCAGGGTTACCTGCCAGCCAACGCAGAGAGGAGAGAAAGTGTTCTACAGAGGAAGAGGCAAGAATATTTTGGCTTCATCCAGCAGTACTACGACTCCCGCAATGAAGAACATCATCAGGACACATACAGACAGGTATATGCATATACGTGATCTTGTATACCTGTAGCTGTCTGAGCCCCAGAACTTGAAGGACAGAATGAATGACGCACTACAAAAAAATCTCTTTCCTATTACAACAGCATCCCCCTTGTTGCTAATGTATTAGCTCAGCATGAATTTAGGCCACAAAACGGTCTACGTGTGTGTTTGTGTGTGTGAAAAGTGTTTTGACAGAATTTGGCCCTGCAGTCAGGATTACTGCCACTAGTTATTTGGCAAAGATGTGCTCTCTACTCCTTTTTTCTCTTCTGTTCTTTTGTTCTCCCCTCTTTCTCCCTCATGTACACATCTGATTGTTTGTTCGTTTGTGTGTGTCTGTGTCACAGACTAGACACGAGCAGCTTCAGAGAGATGCTGAAATTAACACTTCTATTTGGTTCTGAAAATATGTCTTTTTACTCTTTCTCCCTCTCCCTCTGTTTATCTGCCCCCCCACCCCACATTCTAACACTCGACTACTTCCCATTCATTTCAAGCCAATAAGAAACATCAAAGTGAACTGTCGATAGCAAAAACGCACATTTCTCACATTCCGCCCAATTTCCCATTGATCTCCTCTACACCGTGCCAGAAAGCTGGCATACTTTGTTTTGATGATTGTTTGGATTGTGTCTTGAAGCCTCCTTTTTCTGCCAGATTCTACTTGTGCTGCAGTGAGTGGTGATTTCTAGCGTGTTTGTTTTATTTTTTTTGTTGTGTGCCTGATTATATGTGTTTGTACATATGTCACTTTGGCACTCAAATTGAGCATGATGGTGGGTTTGTTTTGTGCTCCTTTATTTTTCTTTCTTTTTATAAATTTTGTCTATACATATTTAAGTGGCTGTACATGTATTTACATACAGCACTTAACAGAAGTGAGGACACCCCTGTGCAGTTTTGGAAGATATGCACTGGATAAAATAAGTAAAGACAGAAGATGAAATGGGATAAAAAGTAGCTTACTGTATGTGATAGAAAACAAAGTGGTGCTATATACACAGTTGGAAATAAAACTGTTGAGAGGAGAACGCATATTCTGAGCTGCACTGATGTGTTGATGTGACATGATTTAAAATTGTTCAGTTTCTCAATAACTGCATTGTTTCTAAGTTGACAAGTAGCTTATTTTTAATCCAAAAAAATAGACTTTACAAGTAATATGAAAGAAGAAACTCAGTGCAACTACAATGAATACACGTCAATCAAAATTTAGGCAACACTGCAATTACTGAAAATAAACTTCATGTTGTATCTATGGGCTGACTATCTACATGCCAGCTTCACTGCTCCACATGAAGAAGAATTTCCAGAGGAACTGGAAATTATGATTGTGAGAATTCTCAAAGATGTAAAGAATACAGGGATATCAGGGACCAACTATAAATGAGTCAAAATGAGAGGGTTGTAGAAGTAATCTAAAGCTATAGCACAAGTGTTAGACTCAGTGTTAGGCCGAGTCTAACATTCGTGCCATAGCTTTTGATTACTTCTACAACCCTCTCATTTCGACTCATTACTAAGGGTCACGCTGGGAAATGGGAATCACACCAAGAGTCATCGGACATCGTTTTAATTGACTCCACTAAAATAACGTCCTGGGTAATGCCGTATATCCCAAAAGTTTTTCATACATGCAGCTTGGTCCACATAAAGGCCTCGGTAAAAAAAAATTCTACAGGTTTCCCAACCATTACAGTGTTTAATGAAGCAGAATAATACAATAAGCTGCAATCGGTAAACTGCTTCACAATCCTAAACGAGACAGCTACTGAAAGTATTGGCCATAACAAAAAACATCCTAATGTAAAAAACACAATAATGAATATTGAATTTGGAGGAGGAGGGCACATTGCATTGTACAGATTGCATTTGCATGTAGGCAAGCCAAAATTTATTGAGCACTGAAGGTGGGTCAGATACATCGTCGCAGAGGGCTCCACACCTCAGCTTTGAGTCACGTTGTCCTGCTTAAACGTTGCCATGAACAGTTCGCTGCTTGCACAATGTGCTTCTGAAAAGCAGACGGGCGGGTCCTGCAGACTCGACACAGAACATTAGGAAGTTCATTTGCACCACTGAGTTCCTGCTGTGTGGCCTGTATTAAATATAGTAAGTCTGATTATTCTAAAAAGAAAAACTGCCCTACTGTTCAAATAAGTCATTAATTTTAAGTGATACCACACAGGGGTCCACTCACTTCTGTTGCATGTCATTCATGTAAGATAAGTTCTGCTTTGTGTTTGTGTGTCTGTGTCCATACAGGGTTGTCCATCGTATATTCTGAATCTCCATCTGTCTTGAGTTTGTTCTTTTCTGCCTCTTTAATATATTTGTTTATGTTGTTGGTAACTTCCCCACACAGCTTGTGTGTATACGTATGCATATGGATGTTGCCACTGTTGTAGTCCCAGCTTGAACGAAAAACCTTTTGAAGTGCTGCTGCAGTTTCGTTCTTCCCCAGGAGAAAGTGATCTAAAAAATCTAGCTTTGGGCTTTTTTTTTTTTCTTTTTCTTTTTTGATTTTTTTTTCATGCAACCAGAAGAAAGAGTGCTGGAGTGTTTGAGTGTTGTGTGTGGAGTTGTTTGGCACTTTGTTGGTTTAGTTCTGGCTGTGTTGCATTAAAAATGTTCTGGCCATTAGAGGACAAAAATAAAGGCCATGGTTTATCATGGGCTTATCACATTCCTCTAGCTAAGGTTTTAGGAAACCTAAATGCTTCATGCTTGTGATCTGGCTCTGGTTCCCTACAGTTTCACAACAGTGAACTGAATGCTACTGAAACTTAGATGAAGGTGATACATAGAGAATGACTATATTGTCAGAGAGCTCAAAAATACAGCACAAATCTTTCATTCATCCAGTGCATTGAGTGCAGTACGTTTGCATTCACTTGGTAAGGGAACATTACTTAATGTGCTCATTATGACTGT
Source organism: Pterophyllum scalare (assembly GCA_024447675.2). Taxonomy (NCBI): domain Eukaryota; kingdom Metazoa; phylum Chordata; class Actinopteri; order Cichliformes; family Cichlidae; genus Pterophyllum; species Pterophyllum scalare. The sequence goes on from JAMQGT020009827.1 coordinate 13,082, forward strand.
GGTTCATGTTACAGTTTTACTTGCTGCTTCTGCTCTGGAACATTGTGAAATATGAGACAGCAGAGCAAACATCAGTCTTGCTTGCATCCTTTAGATTTCTGAAGATGCACATATATATATATATATATATATATATATATATATATACACACACACACACACACACACACATATATACATATTTTAGAAAAAGCGTGATATGCTTGCATAAATTTACTCCTGTCCAATGAAAACTAAGGCAGATGAAGACTCACATTAAATAGATTACCTGTTGAAGGTAATGACATGAGTGTTTTGCCTTAATGGCCACAGTTATAAGAATATGAACCAGGATGAAAAATAGCAGAATGTCCATATTGTTACAGCTTTTTAAGGGGAACGTGACAATATCTTTGAAGATATGATGACATATGTGTCCATTCTTGAGTCCTTTCAAAAATTTCTGCATTCAGATCCATATAGACTCTATTTCGAAGATGGGCCATGCTCCACCTTGGGCATCGCCATGCATGATCTGTTCATTACTTTAAGTAATTCTGGTAACACACCAACAGCCAGACAAGCCGAACCAAAGCTAACTAGAATGACTTGTTTAGCACAGTGGATGAACTGACTGGTACAGAATAAGAAAAGGATTGCAAGGAATTTTGCAAAGCTACACTATTACTACTCCAAAATAAGAATATAGAACTGGACACAAGTGCAATAAGTTCACTCTATGTTTCTATGTGCTCCTTTTTCCTTTGTCAATTCCTTATAATGTCTGAGGATTATCAGATTATTGAACAGAAGTGTTGAGGACCTTCACATTGGTATTTGTGGGTGTAGATGTGTCTTTGTATTTGTGCTTGTGTGTGTGTGTGTGTGTGTGTGTGTCTAACACATTCTCTCCCATGTTGCTGTCAGATCCACATAGACATTCCTAGGATGAGTCCTGAATCTTTGGTGCTGCAGCCAAAGGTGACAGAGGTAAGGTGTTAAGAGTGTACAGGACTGGATGTAGCCCAACTCCCAGTCCCGTAACAAGCCACGCACTCTTACAAACAGATCGGGCTATTTCAGTTGGCTTGGCTCCAGCTGCCGCCCTGCATCCGTCTGGCTCCCTTCTGACGAATCTGTCCGCCTGTCGTATTGTTCGTCTGCGGGGTAAACACTCTGAAATGGTGTAAATGTGGTCTCACACATGCATAAACACACACACGTACATTCTCGCAAGCACATATTATCATAGAAACACCTCAGCTTGCATGGGCACTGTTATGTAGTGCTGCATTCAAGACCACAGCTGATGTCCATTTCAGAAGCCCAAACCCCCAGTCTGACTTCAATCAAGGACACAGATCCACTAACTGTTGCTCTCGCTCTCTGTTTCTGTCACTGTCTGTAATGGCCAAATCTGTGCTAACCTGCCCGTTGCTTCAGTGTTTGTCTTTTTTTTCTCTCTCTCTCTTCTCTCTCTGCAGATTCACATTGACATACCGAGAACTAATCCTCTTATTCCTCTTTTTCAACAAGCTTCTGTTCAAGAGGTGAGACCCCTCCAACAGCACACACACCACCTCACCTAGCAGGGTTTTCCCTTTCTGCTTTTAGGCAGATTTGCTCACATAATCAGTGGCGCTGATAATGTTGAGAGCATCGACATCGAAGACGGCTTATAAACAGGGGGAAAAAAATGACAATAACTGAAGTGATATGCATTGAATCTGAAATATGGGGTGGGACACAAAGTGGGGTGGGGTGAAGGACAGTTTGGTATTGAAGTAAAAATTATTTTTCAACTAAAGACAATGTACTTAATTTTTTTCTATCTGCCTGTGAGTTTAAAATGGGAAGACCCTTGCTTTAACACACTGCATGATTTGGCATGACACACACACACACACACACACACACACACACACACACACAGCAGCCCAAATGAACACACATGATTTTAATAATTACATGCATGGGATTAGATCCCTTTAACTTTCACTCTGCATGGTTGGCAGTTTCATATCTTTTTGTTTTGCTTCGTTAGTTCTACTAAAGCATTACTTATTACACTTGGGCGCAGTGTTATGGGTGATATAAAAAGTCAATTTCTTAAAACATTGTAAGCATTATGTTTGAAACATTGAACTATCAGTTGCAGTTGTGCACATTGGGCAGTGTGGACATGGCTCCCTAGTCTGAATGTGGTGCACAATATACTTGTGTTTACTACTAAAACAACAGGTGAGATGTGATTAGCACCTTTTTATTAGCAGAGTGATCAGTATAAATTCATTAAAACTATTTTAAAGTGGTTTGTTTCTCACATGGGAGCTGCTGCATATATATTATGCATATTTTATCTGACACATAAAATAACAGTTTCGGCTGTTTTCACTCAGATGGGGTTCGTTCAGTTTCTCTGAAGTGCAGTCGATTTGAGGTTATCAAGCGGAATACTCTGGAGCTGAAAAGTGAAGACAATACACGAGTACTAAAACCTGCAATTCCTCCAGTGTCCATTTGAAGCTGGCTCTGTAATGGCTCAGTCACAGTAAAGATAGGATAGCACTCTGCTTGCGAGGAAAAATCAGCGATTGCACTGATTTTTTTTTCTTCACATTTGGCAGTCGATTGCAAACCGGCTGCAGTGTGCAGCAATCTCAGCCTCTGGGTTGGAGGCTTTTAGGTGGCTTAAAATAAATCAGTGTGTGATTTTAAGTGTAAATAGGGTGTGTATTCTAAAAATGTTTACCACTTTACTGACCATCAAGGAACTCTTGCCAAAATGTAATGGAAGTTGTTACACTTTGTGTCCCCTGGCAAAAATGTAGTTCTAATTTATAATAATGTAAATATGCTCACTGGTGTTTGAGCTGTGAAAATTCTTTTCACTGTAAAATTCTTGTAAGAAGTTGCTCAGCAGGTCTGAGGGACTATCAGTGCAGCATCCCAGTGCAACTTAACATGGACATTAACCTGATTCCATTCATTTATATTGGGTTAAGCTTATCTTATTATTATAGTGCTTCAGGGAGGGCCTGTCATGCATAGAACCACTGGCCTGAGAAGCAGAGAAGTGAAAACACAGATAGAAAACTCTATAATGAGGTGGAGGCTAATGAGGTGCCCAGGGCTCTGAGCTGCTTTGTGTGTATACCTGCGCATGGGTGTGAGGAAGCACACACACACACACACACACTCCAGAAAATCACCAATTTATGTATCTGGTTTTCTGCACTGATCTTCACTGAAAACATGGAATCATCACTCACAGTGCAGGCTGTCCTAAATCTTGGAATCATGCATTCCATTTAAGGACATCAGTAACCTGTATGCTTTTTTTTTTCTTTTTAAGTATACTAAAAACTGTTAATCATAGCATCAGTCTAATAAGATACTTTAGGAAGTTATGGTAACTTATCTGTTATATTTTATGTTCTTAAAACTTTTAAAATGCCAATTTCTGCAAGGCTTATGCCTCATTTAGGTACAATTCCATGCTTTGCAGTCATTAAGGGCAAACTTCGCAGATTAGGAAATTAATGAGATGGTTTGAAAAGAAGAAAATAAATTTCTTGGAGTAGTCAGTCCAAACTGAGATGCTGTGGCTTGACCTCAAGAGGGCTGTTCAGTGAAGAGAAATGAAAGAAATGTTGATGGAATGAAACACTTGCATAGGGAAAAGTGGTTCAAAATTTTCCCCCTGTTGGAGGTTGTTACTGCTGTAAGAGGCTGGATGAGGTACTACTTCTATCTGGCCCGCACTGCGTGTGATTCTTCATGCAAAAATGCAACTCTGTGTTTTCAGAGCTTGTCAGATTGTGTTTCCTCTGTGGCTGTGATTTAGAGGAAGACTTATGGTAATTCCAAACTTTCTCTTGCAGCTGTAAGTAAAGGAAAATGATGAGACTTGCTGTCATTCAAGAGTGCACAGATTCATATATGTGCAAACACTTTAATACATACACACATCGCCCCAGGCAGTGCCACCTCCCATTGCCCCTGTTTTGTACTGGATGCATCTTGGGGGCTGTGAGCAGGGAGGTTAGCAGGGAAATGAGATCAGACAAGGAGGAGGCTGGGTGCTTGTTTTCTACCTATCTCTTCTACAGTATGTACTATTATTTCATCTGATGTTTGTATTTTTTCCCTTTACCTCCATTTCCCCTCTCCCGGATCCCTCTCATCCCCACCCATCAGCTCTCCCCGTTTGCGTGCTAAATAAAAGCCACCAGTGTGCACTGAAATATTCAAGCAGTGTGCTCCTCATATATTTTGGTATGCAACAGACTCCTGAGGCCCCCCCCCCCTTTTTTATATGGTTATGCTTGCTGCGGTGCCACCTGAAAATCACCTCTGCTTCATTTCATTCACTTGTTTGTCTCTGGGCCTCCGGAGATTTAGTCAAGATGGAAGGCAGTCAACAGTCTGTTCCATTTCAGGGAGCGAAGAGAGATATTGAAGCAATTCTGCAGTGATTTCCTAAGTGGTATCTAAAGAGTTGGAGTTTTTCTTGTTTCGCCTTGCAATATTGTCTTCAGGAGATGTTGATAATCAGCAATTACAAGATCCAAATGTGAAAAGAAAACAATCTTTTTTGCCTCCAATTCGTGATTACACGCTGAAAGAGCAGGATTTATCACTCGACACAGTATCAGCCATACAACAACCCCCCCCCCCCATTTTAGGCTTTGTACAACAAATAACTTTAAAGCTGTGAGTGTAGCGACTGATATAGTTGTTGATTAATTTATTGGATATTTAAAAGACTCTGATCTTTTGAATGAAGGCTCGGTCTTTTCCGTCAGATCTGGACAAGACATCAGTGAAGAGTTTCCTGATGTGACACCTTTCTTGTAACAATTTTCTTTCTATCTCTTGAGATGATCCTTATCTGGGTCTTGGGGGTCTGGAGCAAATTGAACAATAGTTTTTTTGACAGAGGAGACAGAAAAGCTGATTTCCTGACCTAAAGATAGCCTCTATTATTAGAAGAAGTTAACATTAGTGTCATTTGCAGAAGTCTGGTTGTCTTGTGTGGACTGAGGTTTCTCAGTTAAACCTGAAGAAAATATTAAATAGCTTTGCAGCTGTGTTTCCTCTCACTTTCATATACAAATGTTGCTGCACAAAAACATCCAGAGTTTAGAGTCTTTGTCCCCACAGTAAAACGGGTGTGGACCAGGTAGTGTTTGTGTGCATGAGTTCACTCGTAGCGGTTGCCAAAGTGAAATATGCATGTCGGCTTTTGAGGTTGCATGAAAAGAAAGTCCCATTACCCACTCCCCCTGCTCTCAGCAGCACCTCTCCTGTGTTTGATGGATGCGGCTTTGATAGGGAAAGAGGAGGTGTGAGGTGTGGAGGAGAAAGCCAGAGAGAGTTGCATCTTATTCTCTTCTACTGTCTTAGCAATGGTGGAATTACTTTAGATAAAAAGGCGAGGGTTTGTGGGGACACCTTCCAGAAAAAAAAACAAAACAAGGACCGTGGCCATGT
>JAMQGT020009828.1:0-43832 GCA_024447675.2 Pterophyllum scalare
AGGCAATGCAATTGTTTTTCCTTTTCCCCCACCTTATCTACTGCCATAACATAAGGGAAAACAACTATGCAAATACACAAGTATTTTTAATCTAAAAACAAATTTTAGTTATATGGACTGCAACAAATGGCCACGGCGAAATCGCTTATGTCACATTTTAATAGACACAACCAAATAATTAGCAGCACAATAATTAGCTAAACATCAGGCAACAATCAGGTGTATTTAAAGAAGACTAAAGGCTCAGCCTGCAACACAGTGTTTTATTGTACTCTGTCACTGATCTAATGGCAGCAGTACAGCTGATGTGGAGTCAGAGTTTAATCCATTGATCTGGTTTTCATCCAGGCCTCAATTACATACAAACATCTGGACAGATGTTCGGGCCACATTATGCAGATAAAAATAAACCCTAAACAACACAGCTGCCATTCATCCTCAACAACACAAATGCCTGCATAGAGTACTACACACACACACACATACACACCACATTCAGCTATATTTACACAGGCACAGATGGAAAAACACACACACACACACTGCACACCCCCTTTACCTAATTCTCCATCTGCTGAGACAAATGCCAGAGACTAATTCAATCTCACTGACACTGATTGAAGGAGGACGCAAATTTATTATTACAGGCTCTGTAGAGCAGGAGACACCAGACCAACAGATTTATAGTGTACATGAGCCATATTGTTTCTACTGTATAGCAAAAGATTACTTTAAAAAATATATGTTTAGGGTACTATTTTATCAATTTTATAGTTTTTTTTTTTTTTTTAAATGTCCACAACCAAACTGAGCTTTTATTTTTTCATTCATTGTGATTATGATGTGATTATTCAAACCGTATACTCAGGGTAACCAGCAGGTGGCAGCAGCACATCAGCAACAACTACAAGCTCCTTCTTTGAGTTTATCTGTTCTTACTTTAAAACCAAAGCAGAAATAAGAGGACAAGAAATGAAGTGATCTGTTATAAATATAACAGATATATAAATATAATTTTAAAAATTTTAATTAAAAAAAATAAAAATACACTCACTGGGCGCTTCGTTAGTTACACCTTGCTCGTACTGGGTTGTACTGGGCAGTACCCTTTGTCCTTCAGAACTGCTTTAATTCTTCATAGCACAGAGTCAACAAGGTGCTGACAACAAGAGACAAGAGACTTTGGTCCATATTGACATGCTAGCATCACACAGTTGCTGCAGATTTGTTGGCTGCACATCCATGATGTAAAACTCTTGTTCCACCACATCCCAAAGGTGCTCTATTGGACTGAGATCTGGGGACTGTGGAGGTCATTTGAGTGCAGTGAAATCATTGCCATGTTCAAGGAACTAGTTTGAGCAGTTTGAGGTGATCTGAGCTTTGTGACATCAGAAGATAGGAACACTGTGGTCATTAAGGGATGTTCATGGTCAGCAACAATACTCAGGTAGGCTGTGGGGTTTAATAATGCTCAGTTGGTATGAGGGGGGCCCAAAGTGTACCAACAAAATATCCCTCACACCATTACACCATCAACAGTCTTAACTATTGATACAAGCCAGGATGGATCCATGCTTTCCTACCATCCGAATGTTGCAGCAGAAATCTCATAAGACCAGAAACATTTTCCCAGTTTTGATGAGTGAACCTGTGTGAACTGTAGCCTCTGTTTCCTGTTTTTAACTAACAGGAGTGGCACCTGGGCTACTGTAGACCGTCTGCCTCAAGGGAGATGTTCTTCCACACGCCTTAGTTGTAACAAGTGAATATTTGATTTACTGCTGCCTTCCTATTAGCTCAAAGAAGCCTGGCTGTTCTCCTCTGACATCAACAAGGCATTTTCACCTGGAGAACTGCAGCTCACTGGATATTTTCTCTTTTTCTGATTCTCTGTAAACTCTAGAGATGACTGTGTGGGTAAATCCCAGCAAATCAGCAGTTTCTGAAATACCGAGACCAGCAAAGTCACTTAAATAAACTTTCTTCCCCATTTTGACGCTCAGTTTGAAATTCAGCAGGTCGTCTTGACCATCTCTGCATGCCTAAATGTGTTGCTGCCTCATGATTGGCTGATTAGATACTTTTGTTAAAAAGCAGCTGGTTTACCTAACAAAAGTGGCTGAGTGAGTGTAAATACTGATAAATATGTAGTTTGATCATTTAACTGTAGAACCATCTGGAAGAACTACCAAAAATGATAAAAAGAAACATTTATTGCAGACCAAATATAAAGATTCAAAGATCAGTAAAACATCAGAGAGGTCAGTGTTTGTCCCCTAAGCTTAATGACATAAATCTTCTTGGGCATTCCTTTCTGGTTTTATGAGCCTTAACAAGTAATCTACAGAAGCCTTCCAGTCATTTGAGTTTAATAAGTTCCCAAATGATTAATGTCTTTCTAATAGGAAGTCTACTGGGCAGAGGCAGTCGTATGATAATGAATGCAAAATTAATCTATTACTGAATTCATCAAGCTACTTAAAAAAAGTCTTCTACAAGTTACAATGTGTTACAGTTTTAGCTGTTCATACAGAGGGAGCAGTGAAGATTATCATCATTTATATATTGTTTAAAAACAACCTTACCCATGACTCTGGCATGAACTTTGACTCTGACACAGACGGCCTCATTGGTCTCGTTGAGCAGCAGCACCTCCTCGCACAGAACCCCCTCCTGCTGGGTCACGTACTCGCACGTTATCTTCAGACCTCCTGCAGGGAACACATGCAGGGAAAAAAATTACATAGAAGAGAGATTAAGTTTCCTCTTTATCAGCAGGTTTTACTAAATACACGCACATTTCTTCTTTATCTTCTCTGCGTGAGACAAACATAGCAGCACACCTGTTAACATCATCTGAGGCATTAGGGAAGTGCCAGGCAGGGGCAGAAAGTAATATAAAGGGTGTGATGGTTATCTGACAGTAAAGGTCAGTAACCTGCTTCAATTACAAGCATGCAGTCGGCACCACTCCCGGAAAGAGACGATCACCTTTGGCCCATTTCAGCAGGTTTATTGGCGAGGAGAAACTCGCATTCGAGCTTGTAGTTAAAAACTTTTTTTTTTAGCCTACACAGGTCGCAGATGTTTGGGGTTTACCAGCTATCATGGCAGGAACACAGAGAAACACAGGAAAGAGGCTCAAAGTCAGAGCTCTTCCTATGATTTTTCAAAGAAGGATCTCTGTGCTGACATGAACTGAACTGTCTGTTGCTGTAATCCTCAGATATTTAGGACTCTGTGCAGCCTGTGACAGAATTACTTACTAAGTATTTAACTCAGGTCTGCCTGCAACAACAACAACAACAAAAAAACAAAAACAAAAAAGCAAAGGCACATAGTAGGTTTACTTTTTATGTGTATAATTCACTGAATGTGTAAAAGTCTTGAGTCACTCTTTGTATTTTGCTAGGAAAATGAGAATGAGATGCAGTGATTTACTGAAACATGCACAAACAAACATGGAAATAGAGTAGACAAGGCAAAAGCAGAGTTTGTACAATTACTAACGAGCTTGAAAGTCACTGGCATGACCGCCTTTATTCTTCAACACAACCTGAACTCTCTTAGGAAAACTTTCTTATAATTTCCAGCCTTCTTCTTTGGATGTTTCTGCCTTTCGTTCTGTTCTCTGTCAAGATGATCCCACACTGCGTCAACAATGTTGAGGCCTGGGGAGGGCGATCCATGATTCATAGCATTCCATTGTGTTTTTCTATCCAGGTATGCTTTCACTGCATTGGCAGTGTGCTTGGGATCATTGTCATGCTAAAAAATGAAGCCATTGCCAATCGGATGCTTTCCAGAAGATTAAAATCTGATGGTGCTTTTCTGTGTTCATAATTCCATTAGTTTTGACAAGATCAAAATTGGAAGAAGATTTTCACTGGGAGTGAAAGTTCATAGATGTAGTGAAGGAGTACATGCAGAGGGCTGGTGTGACAGGAATAGGGTGATGGAGGAAGAGGATCCATATTCTGAGGTTGTCAGGTGGGAACTTTTTTTGAGATTTGATATGAAATGTGCCAAATGTATTTTAAAAACAGCATCACAGACTTTTCAACCATAAAAGGTCTGCTTGAGTTCATACTATAGTCACAGTTTAAATAAGAAACTAATGACCGGGATCCCTGTGCAAATGAAGGTTTATTATACGTATACTGCAAAGGAGCAGTGCTTCAGGATAGCAGCTGTTTAGTTTAACAAAATAACTATCATTCACCTCTCAACCAGTATACATGTTATCAAAGCTATTAGTCAAAGCTGGACTGGACTTTACCACAATGATGAAGAAGTTAAAATAAAATAAAATTTAAAAAAAAAAGGAAAAAACACAGACAATGGCTTCAGCAAACAGCTGCCACTGTTTCTATCTCTGTGTTTCACTCCCTATAAAGAAAACCTTTAGATATCCCACAGCAGGGGTTGCTTTAAGAAGAGCAGTACAAACATAAACAAGAGTAGACCGCGTGACCATTTGTTCCACATATTTTTGACAGTGATAGTAAACAGTCACAAAGCTGCAAAGCTCTGTGCTGCAACCTACGGGCTAACAAGGCAGCACCACGGTGGGACTTTAACAAAGCTGCAATATACAGGTCACTGTCAGGCTTTAGGCAAGCCTGCTGTGCAGTCATCATACTTTATTAACTAGCCAATTACTATTGATTTAGTTCTATTACCCAAAGTTCATCTAAAATAAGCACATTTGAAATAAAGATTATGCTCCATGTAAAATAATTTGATATTATGACCATTCTTCGCTCTTTCAGTAATCATTAAGCTAACTGCCAGCAAATGTTACATAACACTGATCGAGTATAGGAGTGAGTGGTAACAGACCAAACCAATGACCCACTTTAGCTCAAAGTCATTAGTCAAAGATTCAGCACAGACAGGCAACGACAAGATGAACATAACTACAGATTTATACAGAATTTTAATGGAAAACTACTTTAATTATTTTTTTGGTTTTGTGCGGCGCTCATGACCTCACCCTCTGGTGCTGGTGCGATGTCAGTGATCCGGAGGTGTGGACTGGGTACCGGTGCTGGACACACATGTTTACCCAGAGCAGGGACCTCCGGCAGGGTGAACACTATTTCATACCGATGCTGCGTCTTCAGGAAGCCAACCTAAAGAGAGGGAGAACAGGGTTCAAAGAGGAGTCAAGCAAAGATTTAGAGATGAAGGCAAATCATTATGTTTTCATTCTCCCTCCTTTATTCAGCATCACCCAAAGGAGAGAGGGGTTAGCTGAGCAGAGAAGATTTATATAGAGGAGAAGCTCACTAAGTCACATGCTCACATTTCATAGTGCAAGCCTATAACAGGTATATAAATAATTATTTTATGGATGCATATTTTATTCCCATAAGCATGCCACTGCTGGGCTGATTTTTCCATGAGAGAGAGTCCTCTAATTGAAATGATTAGTTACGGCTCTGGCGATTGTTATCTCTGTCACCTCTGTCAGATTTTCAATTGTAGCCTAATGGAAAAGAAAATCAAATTACCTTCTGAACTTCACTCAGCTCTGAAACCTTTTTAGTGATGCTAATCCCATGCGTATAAAGCTGTGATCAATTAGTCTTATTAGGACTTCTTCTACACAGGAATGGAGGCTGCAGCAGAACCTCTCCATCAGCTCCAGAACCCAAACAACTTTACTACCTGATGCTGGTGGATATTTGGCACAGCCAGGCTAGCACGCAGGAATTGTGACCAGAGAAAATTCATCAACGTTTCGGATTAGCAATTTCAGCACTTTTGAAACAAACAAAAAAAAGTAACTAGAGTATCATTTTTGGCTCTCAAAACTGAGAATTTTATGCTTTTCTGTGTTCTGCTTATTGAGTGTATATAAACAATTCACCTACAGTAACATCCAGCAATGAAAAGTGAAGTGCATGTTTAAGTGCCAGTAGCCAGCAGGTGGAGACACCTCTAATAAAAGTCTATGGGAAAATTACCCTCCTTCTGAAGTAAATTATGACCTCAATAAAAACACTTTACTGATGATTTTATGCTTTTTATAACTAGTTTCAAGTCTTAGGTAAAACAGCATACTGGTCATTTTGTAAATGAAGGCCCCATCTAGTGTAAAATAGACAGTAAGCAGGGTGCTCATTAAGGCAAGTCTACCTTCAGTTCAGTTTCATTTATATAGAACCAGTTCACAACAACAGTCATCTCAAGGGGTTTCGTACTGTAGCATAAAGATGCTAAAACATTACACACCTTATGTTCAACAAGTCACAACAGTATGAGAATCCAGTGTTGCTTGATTTCTCAGTCAGATGCATCACTCATCACACCTGGTTTAAAAAAAAAAAAGAAAAAAAAGGGGGATGGCAATGCCAAAAACATTGTGCTCCAGGCTTAATGCAACTAGGCAAGTCTATAAACCAGTGAGTGACATCATGGTAGCTACATATATATAGTGTTTGGATTTATTGCGATAAAAGAAAAATGTATTTATGATTTAGACAGCTGCTCAGGCAATTTAAGAAATTTGAAACTGCCCTCTTACGAATTTTGTTGGATGTTTTCCTCTTTGATAGATTACAGATTTATTTACATTTATATTAGTGTGAGACGACAATCAGCAAAATGCACTGATCAGAGCGGAAAGTTCTGCAAGGAATCTCCTAACAGTGTGCTATTTTATAAATCAAGAGTCATTTCCTTTCAATGATGATCGGCGTTCTACCAAGAGCGGCACAAATAAGCTGGCCAAAAACCAAACCAATGAGGGAGTGAGTAGTGTACTCGCCAGAATGCTACAGAATGTGCAGGTTTTACAACTCAGGTGTACATTATACTCTAGGATGGATACGGATAGCAGGAGACCCTGTAGCTGAGCAGTCATTCCTTCTGTACTGGTTTAAAGTCCACTGCCTGGGGCACATGTGTATTTGGAGCATTGCAATGTAAATTCTCTGAGTCCACACGGTCACAGAAAACAGGAAGGCACGTGGACATCATGCTCACCATTTGATGATGACATTTATTTCACACGGACCCAAACTGACCCCAGCAGACTTGCAGGTATAATCCCAGCTTTATGCATCTCACACTGGAAATCTCCTCCTTCCACTAGACTCCACATTAAGGCCCAGTTTACACAAGATTGTTTCCAGATGGAAACGATAAAGTTTTGATGCGTTTCGGCCTCCCATTTACACGAGGACGGCGTCCCAGAGTGGAGCGTTTTTGAAACCCTCCAGACTCTGTTTCGATGTAAACGGGCCAAAACGCTACATTTTTGAAACGTATCTGCCTGAACTCTTTACTTAAAACGGTAAATGACACCATTTCCACTGTAAATGGGGCCTAAATTCAGTTCAGTTAAGTTCTTCTCTGTTTCATCAAAATACTAGCTTTACTGACGATAATAAATACGTGGGGCTCTGGAGTCAAGGCTTTGGTGCCGCGCCATTCTGACAACCCTCTGCAAATAAATTAACATGCTAGCGACAACTTTCACAATCACAGAAGGCGTAAAATAAAACATGCATTTGTTCAGCGATGCATTCAGCGCCCTTCTCGGTAAACTGCCAACTGCGCGCCTCATGTTTCTGTGATTCATTTAAATAACCAAAATTGTGCACTCAGAAAAGTAAACTTCTACAAATGCATAGCAGTAAAGTCAACTGCAAAAAGTAACAGTGCCCATGCCTTTTAGTTGCAAGTTTGTCACTGTGCCTCTTTATAAAATCTGGGCAGCAGATCCTTAACACCAAGAGAGGATTTTGCGTTGGTGCAGTTGGCAAATCTGGCTCACAGCAACCAACTGAAAACGACTGAAATAAAAGCTAGGTGCAGCATTAGTAAAAGATCTGCACATGTGACGGGGGTTCTTATGAAGGTACCACACGGTCTATTTGATATCTAAACAAAAAAAAAAAAAAGTTGGTGCTGGACACAACAAACCCCGCCTCCGGTAGTCATTTTAGCTGATTTGAACGTTGTCGGTCTCAAAAATGCGTTCCACTCCATCACTGAATCACTGAGATAACACATAGGTCCTTATCATCCATGCCCATAATTTCCCAAGGTTTAAAAAGCTGAACCAAATAACTTTCATTTATGAAAATAAATGGAGTTTCCCATGTTAAATTCAAGTAGCCTGAAAATCCAGAATCTGGATCGGATCAGCTTCACTTTTAAACCAAATTCAAGCATAAAAAGACACTTTCAGTGACTGAACAAAAAATACTGTCTGCTGCCAGTGCTGCCCCTCCTGGCAGCAGACTTCAGGTGGCACAAATCCCCAGGAAGCACAAGTTGTAGAGCACATAATTACCAGGCAGATCTTAACTGGGTGCACATGAGCCTTGATGACATGTGAGAAAGAGAAACAAACATGCTAAGATCATAATGAATATAAACCACTGAGAATACCGTCACTTTCTGTGTTTGGCATTATTATGGTGAGAACTAAGTCGTCGGAGATTTTTAGCAGCTGCATCTTTGGTGTGAATTTGAAAATCGTACCTCACGTCATTCTCGAGTTCACAAGATTTTCAGAAAAACTTGACCTCTGACCTTAACGCAATTATGGCAAAATTTTAATCAGGTGATCCTGAGGTCACCGGCCATCTTTCATGCAAATTTGGTATGACCTGGACAGTTTTGCTGTAATATTGTTAACAAATAAACAGACAAACTTACCCAAAACAATACCCTGCAGGGTAAGAATTAACACATTAAATAAAAAAAAAAACCTCAAAAGCTTTAGCCACATTAGAGAGAATATGATGCCACCCTGTGTACAGTCATCAACCATCCCGCATTTTACTGCACGTACCAAGGCCCAGAATTTAGATAAAGAATATTAATGTTGGTATGTGAGAGAAAAGGCAGCAAAAGGTTTGTGTGGGAGCAGTGATATAGAAGTAGCAGCCTAATATTAAGCAAAGTGAAAAATTCATGAGGGGGAGTATCACAGTGAGTGGTGAAGAAAGTGGAGACAAGATATACAGAGATACAGCAGAGACAGCAGGGCAGTCCAGGCAAGCAGCGATAAGCGTAAAGACCCTCCAGCTAAAGCTGCAAAGGGCAGTTTCGGCCCTGCATGACCCCTGGTTAAAGCAACGGGCAGAGCAGAGGCAACAAACAGCGTTACAGAGACGAGAGGGAATGCTGAAGGAGCACTGCAGAAAAGAACAATAATCATTCTGTGAGCGCAGTCCCACGCATGTCCACAGCCTGTGAAATTCAAATTTCAGGCTGTACATTAAAACAACAAACTAAATACAAGTTAGGCAGTGAAAAGCCCCGACAAGCCGTTAAAGATGTAAAAGCACAACTCAGTATGAACCATTTCATTTGAAAGCATTCCTGGTTTTGGTATGATAATATAACACATGTAACACTGGGAGCGTTCACCCAAAACAATGGTGTGATTCAGCTTGCTGACAAATACCACACATTTTAAGAACTCGTCACCCCCAGTTCACCAAGCCTGCTCAGTCAGTACTTATGAAAACACAACACTGACTACTGACTAGAAGCAGGAAATTCTTACTTGTAAGCTGTCACTTAGTAGGAAAAAAACTATTCTCTGTAGGCACTGGTTTGAAGAGATTGAGCTGTAAGCTATTTGTGAGGCTTATATTTGCTTTATAGCTGCTAGCAATACTTACATAACACATAAGAAATTAATTTTTGCTGGACTTCAAAGGGCAACTCCATAAAGTCAGCTTCATTTATTCAGAGTGCTGACATGCAGCTTAAGCAGATTATAGTACGAGCACTCAATAACTCAATCAGGAGTTACCAGAGTATCCAAGGTTATTGAACAACATATAAATGTAAGACTTCGAGACTTTATTTGCCATTTGTACTCACACACAAGGCTTGCGTACATAGGAGTTCTTGTGCAGAGCTTTCTAGTAGGAGTGTAAAAAAATAAAATAAGTGAAATATAATAAAATAAAAAAGTAATATTTACACACACACACACACACACACACATATATATAGTATATATATATATACATATATATATATATGTATATACACACACATCACACACAAAAAATGCAGAAACCGGTTACTTAAGTTGGAAGATTGATGGATACTGAACAGCAGTTATTGCACACTTAGTGTTACAAACAACACAGTGTAAATTGCATGTGTAGATCAGACAGATATCGCACCAACAAGTGTTATTTTAATAAACAAAATGTTGCACATCAGGTTTTAGCTGTGTGAGAAATATTGCACAGTGGATTTTGGCTGTGAACAGTCCTTTACTCTGCCATCAGTCTGACTGTGGCATGGAAGAAGCTTTTACAGATTCTAGTCCTGTGTGTGATGATGCTGTCTGCTCTACTCTTCCTCAGGCTGTTTGTTGTGTGTTTGGGCCTGAGGAGAGAGTGGGCAGGGTGGTATGGGTCTCTGATTATGTGCTGTGCCTTCTTTTTGCATCGTTGTGTGTAAATTGTGCCCACTGATGGAAGTTTAGTCTTGATTATTTTTTCAGCAGTTTTTACGACTCTCTGAAGAGCCTTCCTCTCTGCCTGAGTGGTGTTGCCGTACCACACTGAGATGCCAGTGGTGAAGATGCTCTCCACCAGGCCTTTGTAGGCTTGTGTGAGGGGGCGGCAGATCGGCCCAGCCTTCCAGAGCAGTCTGATGAAGTTCAGCCGCTTCTGAGCCTTTTTCACAGTGGCTGCAGTGTTTGCCGACCAGCTCAGGTCAGATGACATATGAAGGCTGAGGAACTTGTGGCTGTCCACTTTCTGCACTTCGGTGCCCCTGATGGTGAGGGGGTGCAGTTGAGGGGCTTTCTTCCTGAAGTCAATGATGATCTCTGTTGTCTTTTCTACATTGAGAATGAGGTTGTTTTCCTCTCCATAAGAAAGTGTTCTGTCGACCACTGCCCTGTACCCGGTCTTGTCTCCACCCTTGATGAGACCCAGGATGGTGGTGTCGTCAGCGTATTTGATGATGACTGTGTTGTCCATGTCGGCTACACAGTCGTGGGTGTATAGGGTGAAGAGTTTGGGGCTGGTGATCCGGTGCTTATTGTGAGCTCAGCGGAGACCCTTCCGTACAACCTGTGCTATGTAACCCCTTCAGTCAGTGCTCTGATTAGACAAAAAAACAACTGGCAGTAGCAGTGGTATATACACCTTTTGTTGTTGTTGGTTTAAATAATAATACTTTTATCCATCCAGATAATATAACACCAAACATAAATAAAGTGCAAGATATGCATATATCTTGCACTAATATATCAGTCCTCTATTCCACTTCTGATGTTTCTGTGTTACAAACAGCAATTAAACCTCCATTATTATATAAACTACTATCACTGCCAAGTTAAATAATTAAGGGCCATTTTACCATTAATATGGCACAAAAAAAAACAACCATTGAAACACAAAGAAAAAGGAGAAATACAGGAGAAAATTACCATTCTGATCTTGTTTTTATCATTCATGGCTATTCATCATCAAATCTGTCCATTTTCAGCTGTAGTCTTGCAGTGATTTTGTTGCCTTTAGTCGTATTTTACCAATCTAAAATACTGGGAGGTTCTGGGTTTTTTGCAATCAACAGTTTTGTCCTTATCCTCTGTCTGCTCTACTGTTTCCTCTTTTCTTTCCCCTTACCCATCAACCAGTCACAGGAGATGGCTGTCCCTCCCTAATGTTGGTCCTGCCAGATGTAAAAGGGAGTTCTTCCTTCCCACGTCACCAACTGCTTGCTCATGTTGCTCTAATATTCTAGGGCCTTTATGTAGTCAGCTCCCTTATGTGCAAAAGATCACAGTTCAAGAGTAACTCAGTGGTCACAAGTTGGTGAAAACTAGTAAAATCTAGATAAATGGAAGGGTTGCATCAGAAAGGGCAGATGCTGCATACTCTGCTGCAGACACACAACTGGAAACCCAACGGCTGAGTAGCCATTTCTGTCAGACTCCTTTGAAGTCTGCTACATTTGTTAACAGGAAAGTAGACGGACACTTCTGCTCACCGTCTGATAATGCAATTTACACCTCACTGAGCTGAAAGTCTAATCAAAGCTTAAAGGAGCGGCCAACAGTACCTTCTTCATCGTAGGGTATTTTTTCTTTACAATAAAAAGCTCCTTGAGGGAACTGTTGTTTTGAATTAGCACTACTGAACTGAGAATTAAATTTATTTTCCTTTGACCCTGACTGAAAGATCTTCAGAGGGCACAAAAAATTCCTGTGTGAAGAAAAAATCCTGTATTTGGAGTTGTTTTTGGGTTCACCTAATTAATGCATGTTCAATATCCACCCCCTCCTAACTTTTTGCCTTGAAAATGAAAAACATTTTGGAATAAGGTATTCTTTGCAGATGTGTTGCTACAAGAATGACCTTTAACAACAAATCCATTTTTAATATAAATCATACTGATTAGGGCTATTTTAAGCTAAAAAAAAAAAAAAGAAGAAGTTTCCTGATTTCATCTTCTTATTTTATATTAATCTTTCCCCCAGGCATCCTTCACTCCTTAGCCTTTAATCTGGTTACTTAGTAATGTGATGATTGGTAATCTGCATGTAGACTCACTAAAGGTCTGCAGAACAGCTCCTCATCCTACGTCCTACAGAAAGAGAAGTTCATAAACACTTTCAATTTAAAAACATGTGACTTCTTCAGCCAATCTGTGTAGCACTGACAGCTGCTCATTTGCATCACTGTGGCTACAATATTTATGCAGAAACACTGAATACACTCACAGAAAATCTGCTCGACCCCACACGACGCATGGACATACACAACTGGTGAAGTTTAAATGATCTTCATCAAGGCTCCATTCATACAGCTGTTGTATGCATGTATTCCATACCACACACGCCCACTTCTTCAGTGGTCTACCTGCAAAGATCCACCCCACCCCAGCCATTTCCATAGCAATGCCCCCTCCCACAAAGAGGCATGACACAACGCTCGCAATAAACTTTTAATCAGAATCTGGCTGTGACTGAGAGTTAACACTCGAACTGAGCTGAACTTTAACAAAGACTTTTCAACTTGTTTCTGTCAGGGCAGATAACAATATCATCCTAGCAACGCATTTTTATCCTTTAAACTCGGAAAAGTCATGCGTGCATTAACACACGTAACACTAATACTTCTGTTGCTGCAAAATAAAAGGTGTTGTGGTGCTTTGATATTCACGTCTACAATGTTGAGTGAGGGCTGCACTGGGCTAACTGGTTATTTGTTCACTGTGCAGGTATTCGACTTTTCACTTTGTTTGTTAAAAGTGGAAATGCACTGCGTGGTCCAAAGCACTGGGCCAAATAAATAAATCATGGGAGCTGCTCGGCCCACGTCATGACACTCCCGGCGCACATGTTTTGTGCTGATGCCAGAGGTGGCTTGGAGCTTTGGTGATTGTTACCTCAGCACTCAACGACCCCGCTCTGTAACTTTACTTGGTCTGTCAGTTTGTGGCTGAATAGCTGTGGTTCCTAGACTTTTACACTTTGCAATAATACCACTTACAGCTGTTTGTGGAATATCTAGAAGGGGAAGAAATTTTTTTAACTGACTTGCTGCAATGGTGGCATCTTGCTACATGGCTGGGTGCTTGATGTTATACCCCCAAATTTAAAGATTAAGAGGTTTGGCCCAATACTTTTGTCCATATAGTTTATATACTATCTCAGCTTGAGTGGCTGACGTCCATCTCACTCACAACAGTGATCACCACGGTTTCTTCACGTCAGCTGAGTAAATTTGTTGCTTCATGTAACAACTTTAATGTAAAAAAAAAAAAAAAAAAAAAACAAGAACTCTGTGGGCACCTATCAGCCACTCTTTGTTGTTATTGAATGAGTTCTGGATTAAAGGCAGGTGATGTTACTGATGATGAGCATCAGGTGTGCCAAACCACCAAGAGACAGCCTCCAGCACCGCCCCGCAGAGGAGGAGAACCAGCCACCCAGCCTACAGGAAAGTAAAAGAAAACAGAGCTGCATACACACCACAACACCCCAAACCCCGACAGAACCTCTCATTTTCCATCTAACACTTCACACTTTTAGTGTTGTTTTCTATTTTTATTGCTAATATGTTACAAATAGTTGGGTCCTCCAGTTGAGGTAGTACTGACTACAGCAGCAGAATAAAATAAATAAATCAAAATTTTTATCATTTTTAAATTTCTCTAATTTAATGTAAAATTGGCATCAAATATTTACATTAAAAAAGTTTAAGTAATAAAACAAAGCCATGGGATTTATAAATTGCTTGTCATTTTTCATTTTGTGACCTATTTTTAAGGTCCAGCTCGAGCCTCCTGTCTTCGCCAGTGTTAGCTAACTCGCGTGGTAATCAGACCTCCAGCCCTTCTCTAGTTATCTGTCTTAGACGTTTTGAATGTTTCAAGTGTTGTGTGCAGTCAGCTATTCAATCTCCTGCAACCATCTTGTTCTGCTGCCATAGGTTCAGCTACTCACCTCGTGGATCACCTAGCCTCCCAGCCTGCCTGCCCTCCAGGGTATTTCTGCTACTACCACGCACCGCCCCCACCTCTGGACTCTGTTGCCGTACATTCTGAGTAAGCCATCCCAGCCTCCTCACCCTACCCCCATGTCAGAATTCAGGCCTACCTATCTATGTTACACCTGCTAACGCCATCTCTCCCTCTGTTTAGACTCGTTACTCCTTTTGTGAACCGTTCCTGTTTCCTGCCCGCGAGCTGTCAGGCTGGTTTCCAGCAAACTCGTCTCTACCCTGTTGAGAGTGTTCCTTGCTTTTTTGGTGACTGTAGTGTTTTGAGTTAGTGTGTGTGAATAAAGTGTCAAGTGTTTCGCAAGCACCTCTCTACTGTGTCTGCATTTGGGTCCACCCCTTGGTTAGCCATCTGTCATGACAGGATCACCAAAAATATTACAATTCATCTGTAAGGGAGACATGAACGTGTGCACCGGTTTTAATGGCAATCCAGCTGAGAGCTGTTCATTTCACTAAAACCACAAAAGTCAGCTTCACAGTGCCGCTAAAGGAAACTCGATCGCTAAAGTCGGCCGAATATATCATCTAGTAGGACTGCCTGCGGAAATTCTGAGTTGAAAATCTCTGAGTCAACTTAATGTCTTTGAATCGAGCACTGTTTCTTCCACATGAATGCCCCTGAGGTTAACTGATAAAGGCTGAGGTGGAGTGACAGTCATTTTATCAGAAAAGCTTTCCCTTTAATGAACCGTGTTGGTAACCTCTGTGCGTTCTAGCTCTAAAATTGTAGGAAATGAGATATTCTCTGTTGTCGCCCGTATGTTGCTGCAACTACTGCGTGTTGACGGGGGTGGTTGGGTTACTGTAATCAGCCATAAAGTATCAAGATAAACCCAAGTTTCAGTTTGGCAGACAAGGACGTAACAATTCAAACAAATCCATATGGTAGGCCAAAATTATGCTGGTGGAAAATAAAACAAATATTCATATCATCACAATGAAGGCTTGAACTCGATGCAACAAAAAAAATTCTGATTCGGGTTCAGGTAGATGTCTAACTGCTGCTATCTCATTACATTCAGAAGCTGCTAAAATTTTGGACTTATTTTGATCTGCTATCAGCGCAAAACAAAATAAATCAGTATCAGGATTTGTATTCTTAAATGATTGTACCAAACCTCATTACAATCCATCAAATACTTATAACGATACTCAAACTCGTGCTGTTGGCAGAGGAAACGTTCGCAAAAGACACTAACAGTCATTTTTTTGGAGAAGTATTTTTAAAAGATTGCTATTCAAAACTAAGTTGCTGAGATACTTCAGTGTGGATCAAAGTTGGTATAACATCCACAGGCCCATTTCACAAGTATGTCTAAAAACTGAAGATTGCAACAATACTCTGGACTCGAATTTATGCATGCAGCTCTGCTGACAGGTATTCCACATATTTCATCCCAGATATTCACTGCTAATAACAGCAATAAGGGCTCATTAGTAAAAAAAAAAAATTTCTTTAAAAAGGAAAGTTCATGAACAACCACCTCTATAACAGGGTAGGTTTCAAGTACTGTAAAAACAACTATCTCTAAGAAATAAATAAATAGTGCGGAGAGAAGGAACATGTGTCATCATCATTGCTATTATGTACAGCTGAAGTCTGTATAACAATTTAAGTCACGGGGTGAGTTCTCATTAATATTACAACACTGTTGGGCCTTAGGCACCGTGCTTTGTTGTTGGGTTCCTCCTGGGTTTAAGAGCCTGGAGCAGAAACAGACGTGAAGTCTGATATGATTGTTCTCTGCCTTTAAAGCTGACAGAGAAGATTAACAGAAATGAAAAGGCTTTAATCTTCCACTAGATGCTTCACAGATAAGATCTATCAATTGTGACAGAAACCGAGGGGAGTGGCACACCAGATCAAAGTGTTACCTCTCAGTGTCATATCTGCCACTTGAAAACACGACATCTGAGGAAATCGAGCCCTTGTAGCCCATCACAGCATTCTTAAGATGAATAGGCACAAGAGATACAATCTGTGAGAAGCAGCTTTGATTTTTGCAAAAGAAAACAAAACCTACTGTAACTTTTTTTCAGTTAGTCGCTGTTTTTACAAATGCAGCATGTTGTTAGCAGGATGTGTGCCTGCAAAGTAAGATCTTGTGTTGGCAAACCTTTAATCAGCCTTTATACAGCCTGTGTTGACGTCCACTCTCAAACTACACCTGCACCCCATGACAATAAAACTGGAATTGAATTTGGTTCTCTGGTGTACGTGACACGCATGACGCAGACGGAGTAACAGGCTGGAAGCAAACTGGTGCAGAGTGGTTCTTACCCAAGGGAGCAAGTGACAATGCCAGACAGCTGAGCTCAGGGAAAAACAGGTGATCATTCTGAGTTAGTGTCTCCAAACATTTACAGTATGTCATCAGCGAAACTCCTCGTGACTAAATGAATTCATTACAGACGGATATATAAGCACAGCAAACATACTCATCAGAGTAGAGATCATCTTCAGTCCTCTTATGCACTGCAGATGGACATTTAACATTTTTGGCGCTCTCAATAATTTTCTCTTATCAAATAACTGCATAACAGATGTGCTGTTAGTGTGCCTCAAACCACCAATGCTCACAAAAGGGAAAATGCAAATTTATGAGCAAAATGGAAAATCATGAGCAAAAAATACTGCACAAAAATCCAGATTTAGGCACTCCAGGTATGGTTGAAGTAAAAGCATGCTTTTCTCTCAGTCAGCTAAAGAGGTTAAAAATTATGGTCAGGGAGACCCTGAAGTCCTGTGGACATTCTTAGTTCCAGTAATGAAAACCCTGAAATGTATTTGTACAAGAAAAAAAATCAACAACAGCTGTTTGGGGGCATTAGGGGTACAAAAATGTATTAAATAAATAAATTGATAAGAATGCAAAGGGTCATTTTTGTCATATTTGGGGTACCCTGAGAATGATTCAAGTCAAAATACATTTATATTCAAGGTATTATTATTATTATTATTATTACCAATAATCATGGTTGCTGAGCAGTTTTCCTGCAATTAAGCAAAATGTGTGAGGATTCCCTATTTTTACCCTTTTGGGAGCCCCAAATATTCAAACAGAACACCAAGCTTATCTTTTCCTCTCCCCCCATAAATGTTTCTGCCAAACTTGAGAAAAATCCACTGAAAGGTTTTTGTGTAATTTCCGGATGGCACAGAGAGCACGACAACAGATGACATAAAAATACACTAACGCAAATTAGCTAGGATTGTCATGAATCAAACTCAATACTGATACCCAGGAAAACAGTCAATTTTCAATACTAATAAAGAGGCACAACACTGGCAGGAAAATGCCCTTCATTGTATTTGCACTAATTAACCTCTGCCAGCCACTTACAATCACCAATAAAACGTGGTTCAGTATTTTGTTGAGATTTCCTTAAAAACAAATTTCCTTGAAATATCGTGATATCACTTTGAGAGTCTATCACCCACCCCATCACTTACTCACATAAATTATTACAATTACCAGTCTTGATTTGGGAATGAAATCAGCAAAAATTCCAAAACTAAAATAGGTACTGCCTTTTCATATCACCTAATCTGTTATGAATTAAACTGCACTTCAAGACTAGAGCATTAGTTTCTGAAGATGTTTCTTTTTCCATATTTTTTGCCTTATCAGCACTCCATATATGAATCCACTTCTAGCAACATCCCCCGAATAAAATATTCACACAACTTAGGTGTCATTTAATTACATTAATTACGCTGCTGCTTTCTTATCATCATCCTTGGCTGCAGTGACATCACAGCACTGATGAGAAACAAAGAGGGTAAACTGAACTACCTTAACCACCGTCTGTCAGTCAGAAACAGTATCTTACATTAGACTTCCTGTAAGACGAGCCTGTGTTCTGAATGTAACTAATGCTGACAATTGGACGGTGCAGCGTGAGCTTCAGCTTTATGAAAATGAGGAACCATAATCCAAATATATAATGGCACAAACAGTTTATCAGTACACAGGAAGTGACATAAAACTCCTCTACAACTACACCTATAAAAACGCTGTTATAAAAGCTAAAGAAAAACCTTCCTTGAGTTACATTCAGCCATTAGTCCCTTCAAAAGTGTCTCCTTGTGCATCTCTGAACCACTATGAGCTTCACTTCTACAAGTGGTTCACCTCTGGGAGTCCATTCCCATGTTCAGGAATCTCCTCCTCTGTTGTCTACAAAGCAACTTGAAGTTCATCATAGGGAAAGGAAGAAACTTTGTAAGGCAGCCCAGTGAACCAGTGAATGTAGACTTTTTTGCTACCCCCGTCCCCCAAGACATGTCAGGATGTTAGAGTAGAAATCTGCATTCTCCACATTTTCCAGAGCCTGACTATGTGCACAACCCCATGAACATTTCAAAATAAACAGCAAGCATGCTTCTCTTCTGGCTCCTGACCTGCTGTTTGGTATCTGCATCACAGCCAGAACGCTCAGCATGAAAGTTGAGTCAATTTGAAAGATAAGTTGACATTTGCGCTCAGCTGGTGGTCTGAACAGGACTTCCAGGAAGCAGTCTAAAAAGCGAGCCCTGAAAGCCTCACAGTGCTTCCCAAGGAGAAGACCTTGAAGAGGACTCTGGCTCTGGTATGCATTTTCTTTTTGCTTTTCAAGGACCAAGTTCTGAACCTTTTGATTGGACTTGTTACAAAAACATCACTGACACCGCTGTGTTTGCCCATATGCTACCCAACATATCATTATGAACAATGTAAAGATAAAATATTTGATTCCAACTGAGGTACATTAAAAGACATTTAATTTTCAGTGGCTATCGAGAATCAATCTATTGCGAGGTTAAACAAACCTTGACCGAGAAGTTGCCATCATCCTCTGGAGTCACCATGACAACGGAGTCATGTAGCTTTTCGTCGAAGTGAACGTGTGACGGGGCTCCAGCAGCAGGGGGTTCCTCTGAGAAGCGCACGCCTCCCGCCTTTGCACAACCTGAGAAAGATGAAAGAGGGAAGAGCTGCTGAAGGTCTGCTGTGTACAAAACACTCACGCTGCATCCCTCTAAAGGGAGAAAAGACTCATAAAACAGCCCATTGTTTCCTTTATGTGATGTAATGGAGGATACTGAAGAGCACGTCACAATTGCTCATGTATATGCTTTGCCAGTCAGCACCCTCTGGGTGCTTTAAAGGCTTGAAAACACATACACACAAGCACAAATACAAATACAAAGTTTTAGGCCCTTCAAATGTTTACAATTTTTTTTGTCTATGACACTATACCAGTGGGAACACATCTGACTGGGCCAGCATTCATTTTGCAGCACAAGACAAAGACACCAAGCACACTTCCCGAGTCATAAAGAGCTATCTTTACCCAGAGCACAAACAGGGGGATATCACATTACAGACTCCTATATGTGAGTCTGCCCGGGACCTCAGTGTCAAAATAAAGGAGTTAAAAGTTTAGGCTTTTACAATCTAAGCTTGTTATTTAGATGTTAGTGCTCTTCTATGACATTGACAAGTTCATATTTATTTTTCTTCTGCTCAGGAATTCATTCCCAGTGTGAGAGAATGGACACTTATTCTCCAAATAAACCACCCTCCACAAGAATAAGAATTCCCTGAAATAATAAACTATTTGTTCAAAGCTCTCCTCCAAGGACTTCGAGCCCCATCAGGAGCATCTCTGACAGGGATACATAGTAAAAAATATATATACCTAATCAACTGTTTAAGGCACTGTGAACATACTGCCCACAGAAACACTTTGAATAAGGGCTGCTGCAGTGTGTCAGTGAATGTCTGAGTCCTCAGTTGTTACACACACACACAAACAAAAACAAAAAAACAGGCGATAGTCCCCTTGAGAATTAGAAGAATTAGAATGGGAGCCAGAGCCTTCAGCTCTCAGGCCCCTCTTCTGTGGAACCAGCTCCCACTTTAGATTCGAGAGACAGACACCCTCTCTATTTTTAAGAGCACATGCCAGTTTGGCTGGTAGATGATTCTGAAGTGGTAGTAAACAGAAAAAAAAATGCATAAGCAGCAGAGAAAGTGGATAGAGTTTTTTTGGATTTTGTGGTATTACTGTAAGATTGTATGTTTTGTAAAGTTCACAGGAGGACTGCAGCATTGAGACGAGTCATAGCGGTGTAGCAGCAGTGCTGTGACTAGCAGACCTGGCACAGGAGGGGAAGGTGGAGGTGCCCTCTAATATCTCCTGTGGAGTTATGTGATGATTAATTACAGTTTATGGTTTAATTTTTCCTAACAAGCAAAAGATCCCAAGGTCAATCCCAAGAGGAGACACAAATCCCTTTGAGGTTGAATCGGGAAGGACATCCGGAGTAAAAAAATCTGCCAACTCAAGCATGTGGAGCTACCTGATGTGGCGACCGCTTATGAATAAGGAAGCAGCTGAAAGTAGCTTTATATATAGTAAAGACTATCTGCTGCTTCCTGTCAGTGCTTTGCAAGGTAACGGTCTTTTGTGCAAATGTTCAGGATGTTATTTAATTTCTGAAGATAGCACAGAGACACATGCACAGCCTGTCACTTACAGCCACTGAATCTGAACTGTCTCAGAGTAGGACTTTAACTACTTGAACAACAGCTTTTCTCCAAAGAATGCCAGGAGGAGTTCTTTAGCTAAAGCAGGACATTTCTCACTCACTTTTATTTCAATTAACATGTTTCTGATGCATTAAATTAAATATATTGTGATTACACAGCATGTAAATAACACTACAGAACAGTAGTAATTTAACAAAAAGAGCATTGAGTACTACACAAGCTCCAGTCCATTTAACATTTAACACGTCAAAATAACAAATACAACTTCAAAGTGAAAGATCCTCTAGTTGTGTTACTGTGTGGCCCATCTCTGTGTGCTTAGAAAGGTCACATGCAGAGTGTACTGCCAGCAGGAATGGGTGGACCTGTGCTCAGGATAATCTGTCCATAACAAAAACAGCTTCACAACGGCACTTCACTAAGAAATAGGTGAATCTCAGTGCCTGATCTACCTTTTATCTACAGTCTAAGCTGAGGGCACTCTCACAAAAGAGTTTCTAAATCTCACAGGTTCTTTACCTGAGAAAATATACACCTCCATGTGGTGATAACTATAACATTTTAGAAAAAAGATCAGGATAGCCAATGTTATCTTGTCTATTTCAAAAGCTCTCACATTTTCAGGTGAAAATTTACTCATTACAATTCCATAAAAAAGTTTTTTTCCTGAACTGTTTCAGCTATGTTTCATAGCCACTAATATTGATTGCCTACTCTATCAAATACTGTTTGACAACAAGACACACATGTGTTAGATGTAAAAAAAAAAAAAAAAAAAAAACTCCACCACCTTTCAAAGTAAAATGCATTCCTTCACTATGAATCAAACTTTTATTTTTATGGCTTAGGTGAGTTTATGCTCAGTGTTACAGAGTAATAGGCCTTTGCACCACCACGCTGAAAAGGTATCTGGAATCAACATTATTAATTTAGTGAGGTAAATGTCACCAAAGTCACACACAAGGCTCATTTACAGCAGTCAGAATATTAAATGTCCTTTTTTTAAAATACATTTTCTCATTCTGAGATAGAGTCGTGGTGTACAAGTAAGTAATTTATACTGCATTTTGCTTCTTGCCAAACTGACAGTTGGGGAGATTTATTTGTTTTTCTGAAGTGAAGTCTGAAGTTAAATTATCCTCACATTTACTGGCAGTGGGTTTTCCTGCCCCAGAAATGTTCCTTTAATTCAAGCACAGGATTTTTGTCAAACATCCACTTCCAAGTCACAACAAGCCAACATTTGGTGCGGCTGATACCATCTGAATTAATTACCAATCTAACAGAGCGGGGACAGGTGATATTTTAGCATTTGTCTTGAAGAGCAGATTACATCAAAATAATGAATCACTTATTCCACAGCAGCAGCACCTGCAGTCAGGAGGACTTCAAATTAGTCCGAACTAATCTTAGTCTGAAAATAAAGACATACGCTTAATGAAAGCTACATTTATATTAAAAGCTTTATTACTGACAATGAGCACACTAATGTTCACAGGTTTCAAATACATTAAGGTTAATATCAAAGAGACAATTGTGTAGGATATAAGTGATCCAGCCAATTTAACCACAGGTCTAGTACAACAGGAATAAAACTACCAGGTAATGAAACAGAATATTTGCAGACTGAATAATAAAGTTCAGATTATTTTACACACTTCTCTAAGGTTATATCATGTAATGAGAACTAAAGTCCATCTTGTGCATCAGAGACAGTAAAAAGAAATGAAACAGCCAAAGTTTCAACGTTGATATTCTTCATTCATGGGGTAATATACAAGAAAACAATCCACGCTATGCTAGAGTCACACTAAAGAAAACAGCAGTTGGAGCCTACGGCACACCTAAAATTACTGCAACCATTTGCAATGAACTTGCACTCTTGCTGCCTTTGCTTTTTTTGCAGCAAAGACTGACTCCAATTGATTGCAACGTGTTGGCAGTTTGTCGGAGTGACTGCAGTGAGTCCAAGTCAGATGGTGGTTGTTTGGAGGCAGCTGCCTCCCGCTAGGTGACCTGTGCAAATACCTTGTGATTGAAAGTGATCGCCCAGAGGCACACCAGCTGGTTGCAATTTGTCTCCGACAGCAAAACGATTCAATGCAATCAGCGGGCAAACATCAATTTTTCCCAGTGACAAGGAGGCTGAGGTGTGACCGAGCCAATAAAGGTTGCAGGCAGCTGCTGGCTGCCTTCGAATGGGCACAGTGCAATTTTAAAAGTCTTGTCTTTATATTAATTAGAAAAGATATCAAAATATTCTTTAATTCTTTTCCAGCTGTTCTTTGACTGACTGGCTCCAACAAATTCTAACCAAAACTGGCACTGAGGATTCATTTATTCACAAACACACTGCACTTCCTCAGGGAGTGACTAGCCTTTATTTTCCTCACCTGCTAACATAAACAGCATTTGCTTTACAAAGCAGCTGATCCAGTACAAAAGCCCTCTACTCTTTCAGTAGCATGAAACACTTGGACAGAAACACAGTGTTCGACATGTTAACCTGCTCTCTCAGTAAATAAACAAGTTTCAGCCTGATGAGTTTGTGAAGTATTCATAAACTGAGTTTAAGTCGACCAAGTCTGCTAATTTCTAGCTCCACATTCTTAGGCTCTACTAGAACAGCTTTGTATGATTCTTAGTTTAAAATAAGCCTCACTTATCTCATACTGGGCGTTGGTGGAGCCCCTCAGTTCATCCTGCGCATGAAACATTTAAGCAAACTTTCTTCCGATTGGCTGACCCTCACAAACAGAAGGTTTTAACAGCAGGTGAGTGGAACTCACAGTAATAGTGCCATGACTGAGACGGCCATGTAAGGATATCCCCTAGCTACAACATCATACAAAGACAAGAATAGAAAGAAGCTTAGCTTTTGGCTCAGGGATTACTTTTGCTTATACTGACATCATTATGTAAAATGTTGGCCATGTTTAATCTCAGCAGACACCACTGTAACAGTATAAAAATGTTAATAAAGCATATAGTAATAAAGCAGTAAGTCCACTGTAACAGAGCTCTCTGCTGTAAGAACAGTGACTACATAACCTTAAAAACAAGCCGCGACTTGATCGTGCACAAGTGCCTCTGGTGCATTCCAGTACTTAAACATGTACTGCAGCACTGATCCATTTACCTGACTACATATAGTAACATGAAGCACATGCATTACTGTCCCTTTTGGACCTAGTTCCATTAAACTTTCATTCAGACTCATATTAGAGATTAGAAGTACTCGCTATCAGCAATCTGGGTCACAATAATGAGTTTGTGGAGTTACATCATGTTCCGTATGTGCAGGATCAGTGTGTAGAAACAGAACCGAAAGATGATGTTTAATATCCAAAGCTCTTTATAGCAAAGAGAACAACAGGAAGCCTTTTAATATTAACAACATCCCATACTCAAAGTTCTGAAACAAGATAAGCAAAATGTAAACTAAAGTTAAACTGAATTTATTAGCCCTGTTATCCTAGAAAGCAGCACCTAATAAGCCTCTCCCAAATCCAGATAAAGGATGAGAAAAGTCAGGGTATGTCAATGATATCCATAAAATGAGTTTTCTTATCTGATCTGTGCCTTTTTAGAAATTCAACACATAACACAGCATTAATAATAATTCCTTCCCAAGTCACGATATTCACCCTGATACCTGAATATGTGATTTTAGGAGCATAGTGTTTGGTGTCAGATATTTGACTTTGGAGCATTTTTGAATATTTTATGAATGTTCTCATTCAGTTGTCCCTAAAAACACATTAATGATAAAAGAATCCCTTCAAATGTGAATCTAGTAGTACTTAGTTTAGGTAGAGACAAAAACTTGAAAATCTGAAAACTGTTCAAATGAAATAAATTATTGCAAAATATTAAATAGTTTCTATTGTAAAAACAGAACTGTAGATAATGTTTAATGACATTTTCTTTTTGTCTAAAAAAAACTTTTCTACAATGCAAAGCCAGGCTGGCCAGGTTGAATCCACCAAAGGTAAGCACAAGTGAAACATCACAGCCAAAAACATCACATTTAAAAGGCACAAAACGAGTCAATTTGTACCCTGCACCCTTGCATCTGATGCCTTCGACGCGGGGTTGTGTGCAACTATTGGGACTGTCTCAGCTGGCTGTGGAGCCCAAACTCAGGTAAACCACCTGTTATGATTAATAACAAAAGCCACATAAAACTAAATCCATCTATCTACAAAATTAAATCTGACACCTGGTCCAAATGCGGGTGATCAAACCGAAGAACTTCTGAGTGACAGTCCTTGAGAGTTTGTAATTTCAGTTGAGTTCAGGTGAGTCTAAATTATTAAACCTGCTATGAAGAAATTAGATGATTAAAAAGGAAGATTTCAAAAGCCTTTTAACATGCAGCTGGTTATGTTATGGTTAATAATCTATCTGCACAATCTGTGTTTTTTGTTTGATAAACCCTTAGTGAAGACATCCAAAAAACAAAGATGTTTTATCTGACATTACAATATCATTTTTATGCTAATTCACTACAATCATATTTCTAAATCAGATATCAGCTTCAATTCATCAGCTCCTGTAGGTGATACTTAATACTCCAACTACAGGTCATATTATATATCACCTACAGCTGATATATAATACTGATCCAGAGCAAATCTCTCCATTGAATGCATAAAAGCAGTTTTGCACTTTGGAATATCGACTAGATTATTTCTTATTGTGGAGTGTAGAGTGCCCATATATGTGGAAAGATCAATAAAAACATTCAAAAAATAGAGCCCAGTATTCTGATGTTCCTTTAAGATCAGTGGAAGGTGAGTGGATACAACAATATAATGATCCTCAACCACAAATGAAACTAATAATATATGTATGCGTTTTTCCTTTCAGAGAAGAAATAGCTCTATACCAAGATTTTAAGCTTTAATATAATCATCTACATCACACGATGAGAGCAATTACTTGAAGTTTCTCGCCCTGCTATAAAAGGCTTTTTGAATGAAGGCTTGAAGTTCATACAATAGGGCTTCGTGGCAGTGTAATTACACTCACGTAATGGCACACTTTTCATACCTTAAGGCAGCTTTTCAGAGTTAAAGGATAAGCTATACTCCGTCAGGTTGGTTAAGAAATGTCTGCTTGTTTTTTGAATCTCGATTTCTGCTGCAACATTCACATAATAAAAAGTATGGATCCACTATGCACTGTATAAGCAGTTCAGGCTGCTGGTGTGGTGTGGGGGATATTTTCTTGGCACACTTCAGGCCCGTAGTACCAATTAAGCATCATTTAAACTCCACAGCCTACCTGAGTATTGTTGTTGACATTGTCCATCCCTTTATGACAACAGTGTCTGCTGATGGCTGCTTCCAGCAGGATAACACACCATGTCACAAAGCTCAGATCACCTCAGACTGGTTTCCTAACAGCAACTACATTGCTGTAGTTAGGCACAAAACATGGTCTCAGAAATGCAAATGTTCATGTAAATATAGATATATAATTACAAAGACAATTTAATGGAGAAAAGACCTGTTGAGTTCAAAGGATGCAGGATGATTAAAGAACATTTCAAGGGCAAAGACTGCTCAGCAAATTAAATTTGATAATCTCAAAGCTTGCATAAGTAACTCTAGTAATTCAGAAATTAATTTGGTTTTGGTTTTTTGAATGGTGATGGATGTACATCCCACTGGATACGCACTTGTTAGCAGTTCAAAATAAGAGCGAGGATTTTTTTTGCGCGAGCGAGTCATTCGTGGATGGCAGTTCTCTCTCGGATGGGGAAAAAATGCTCAAATGAGTCACTGAAATTCAAGTAGCCGCTAGTACACTTTGGTGGCACACCTGAGTGCAGGCTATGTGGGAGAAACACTGCATATGATGCCTGTTAAAAGTGGGTTTTTTTGTTTGTTTGTTTTTTTGTCTGACGCAGGACACACAGCAGTATCCGTGCTCACTGTTTGGTTAAGTCAGAGCTTGCAGTCACTCATTTGAATTTAAGCTGCTGTTCTTTAGTATCAGTTGCCAAATTCCACGTTTATACAATAGTTAGGCAGACAGTACTCAAGCTAGAGTGACAGCCCGAGTTAATATCTGATGATATATTGCACAATGCAGCTGCCTTAATCCACAAAGATCCATAAACCTCAGAGCCACAGCAGTAGCAAAGGTCAGCAGATCACACAGCCTCGACACAAACAAAACAAATCTAACAAAGCCACCAGGACAAACAAATATATAGCTATGGTAGTTATCTGAGCTGCTATTAAGCCTGTCCAAATCCCACTTTAACCCCTGGATCGTACCAAAAATGCATCTGTAGCTCATACCTAATGTTTTTACTTGTTTTTTTAATGTAAACAGGCTTCTAGATTGTCATCAAAAAAAAGGAGATTTTCTAACCCTCTAAAATGCTAATCTTCTTC
This sequence comes from Pterophyllum scalare, assembly GCA_024447675.2. Taxonomy (NCBI): domain Eukaryota; kingdom Metazoa; phylum Chordata; class Actinopteri; order Cichliformes; family Cichlidae; genus Pterophyllum; species Pterophyllum scalare. The sequence continues at coordinate 27,463 of JAMQGT020009828.1, forward strand.
AAAAGGTTGACTGTTGAAGTGCTGCAGTCATCCATCACCAACACTGTTGACTTAAAACTGAAACTTTCAGTGGGCTGTGCATCCAAAATAGCTCCTCTATAAATACTATTTAAATTTATCATTGGTCTGGTGTCATGCTGCTGTGAGTACTAAAGCTCTACTCATCCAGGCAGGTTCTGTAATTCTTTTGTACTTTCTTTACTAATAACTCCTCTCAACAAGGGCAATAGATGCAGTTCTTTCTTACAAGACAGAAAATGCTATCAAATCCTGAGGACCACGAGTGCTGCAGTCTTAATGCGCTATTAAGAGAAACTGTTTAACATGTATTTTATCTATATTTGAGGTTCTTTCAAATACACAAGACCTGCATCACAGAAGCAGGTCTCCATGTGACGATCATTACCACAGTACTGCGAGCTGAAACTGTTTAGATTGGTCTGATAACCCCGAGTGAGCACACAAAAGCATGTGTACACACAAATTAACACACACTCCTGCTCAGCTGGCTTATTTCAGATTAATATACATCTACTTATGTCCTTCTACTGATCTGTCTGTCAGTGTATCCGTTTCTGCTCTGTTGAATGTTACAGTAGCCTGTATCAGTCTAATCCTGGTGGGTTTAGGACTCAAGTGCAGCGTTTGCAGACTGGATTTAAAACATCACTACCTGCAAAAGCTTTTTTAAAAAATGTGTTGTTTCTTAAGAAAAAGCTGTTATTTAAAAAATATTATCAAATGTCTACTACTATTTGATACAGCACGCTAAACACACTCGGGACTCTCACATTTGGTTACATTACCACATTTGGCAGCGGCCTTTGTGAAAAGAAACTCAATTTTGCTTTCAGCACACTGCTGGGCATGCTTAAAGTGAGATCGCACACACTCATCTATGTCTTCCTGTCTCCTTTTGCGTTGCCTCCACTTCCCACTGATTCTTTACAGCCACTGAGCTTGTCCCTAAGAGACACAAGTATGTGTCAAAACCCATGAAGTGTGGTATACTACAACTTCAAAATATAAAGACAGTTGAGGGAGACCGATACGGCTGGTATACCAACACAGCAATTTGGAAAAGGGTTAAAAAAAAAACAGCAACAATAAAATTTTCCCATGTCAGTGCACATGTCATGGATTATCATATAAACTATAAAATACTTTTATTGTACCAAAGGTAGCAACTTCTAAGAGACACTGTTCCTGTGATGTTTTAGTCCATCCTCAAAATGCCATGCTCAGGATGTCAATTTTTTTTATCTCTTCTAAGAAACAATGAATGCAGGAGAAGTGCTACTATACTTGATCAAATATGTAGCATCTAAAAAACTGTAGCTCACTTCACAGCTGGGTAAAACTGCTTTTCACACATCTATGTAAAGTCATGCGACAAAAAAAGTAATGTGAAAATGAAAGTTTCACATGATTACTCATCATTTCCACAGGCAGTCCTGTGAAAAACTAAGCACACCCTTACTGCTTCCATAAGAATTAAGAGGGTAAGGAGCAGTCACGTACTCCTAATCAATCCCACACAATGAAGTGATCAGCAGTGTGAGTGCCTCTATGAAAACAGACGTTTTGGCAGTCTGCTGGTCTGGAACAGTCAGGGTGTGTGTTAACACAAGGCCACAAAGTAACCAAACTCACCCCAAGGTCTGACTGTGCAATGCTCAGAGAAACTGCAATAGACCCAAGAGCTTCATCTCAGACTCTACAGGCCTCTGAAACAAACTGCATCTGAACAAACTACAAGACTCCTGAAACAAGTCCCTTCAGACAGATGAGACCAAAGTTGAAATGTTTGACCATAAGGCACAGCACCACATTTGGAGAAAACCAAACACAGCATATCAGCACAAACACCTCATACAACTGTCAGCACGGTGGTGGCGGGGTGATGATTTGGGCTTGTTTTTGCTGCCACAGGATCTGAGCACCTTGCATTCATTGATTAAACTGTGAATTCCTCCATATGTCAGAGTATTCTAGAGTCAAATGTGAGGCCATCTGTTCCACAGCTAAAGCTTGGCTGAAATTGGGTCATGCAACAGGATAATGATCCCAAGCACAACAGCAAATCTACAACTTACAACTTGGGTGTACTTAGACCCGCAGTGAGTCCTGCATAAAACTTTCTTTTTCAAATGACTGTATGTGATTTCCTGTACCCTGTGTGCCTTCAAACTGGCTTCCTTTCTCAGTACCTCCCTCCCCTTCCCTGTTAACTTCATGCTAATTATTTTTGCAGTCTGTTCCCACACAACTGATTCCTTCAATAGAACGTCAAAAGACTTGATCCTGAGACAAAAACCTTTGGATCTTGGGTTAGTGTGTGCTGAATATATCGTGAATATTAACTGAAGTCTCTGCTGTCTGTCTAAAAGGGATTTCACCAGTTCAAAGTGGGTATTTCATGCTTCTAAGAATTAAAGACAATCACTGACACATTACTGCAGAATGACTTAGAGGTACATTTACAGAAAGACAGAATATATTACTAAACACTCACTCTTCTTTGCAGTGGCCATTTCACAGGAATGAGTCCAGTACAGACAAACGCAGACACACACACTGTCACAGCCTTGTCATCTCAGCTGTCCGACCTCAAAACAACCCTGCAGAAGACAAAAAAAAGAAGTTAGGAGGCAATGAGAGAGAGAGAGAGAGAGAGAGAGAGAGAGAGAGAGAGAGAGAGAGAGAGGAACATTTAGCAATATAAAGACAAAAGGGTGGCAACAGAAAACAAGAGGAAATGAGAATCACTCCACTGAAAGAAAAGAAGAAAGATTTAAATGGGAGAAAAGTAAAAACACTGAAATTATGGCTGGACTCACTATGTTTTTTCCTAAATCCTCAACCCCCTGTTAGCCTGTATTTCAACTGAGAACACAGCTGTGCTGTACTAGTCAGAGCCAGGAGAACCAGAGACTTCCAGACAGAGACTTCAATTAAAGGAAAACAACAAAACAGTCTAAGAGGATTAGCTAGGAGCTGAAGCTGCTGCTAGTGGGCTTCGCACAGATGGAGAATGTTCATCGCAGCTCTCCTCATATGCATGGAGAAACTTTAACTATATTTATGCACAGTATAGTGGAGCACAAGGTAATCACAGCCAGGACATGAAAGAGACAGCAGACAGATGTATTTAATCTGCTATTATGATAACACAGAGATAAGGCTGTCCAAAGACAGCAAACTTAATTTCAAGCAGTACTGCTGGCATCCAACTCATGACACTGCAAAAGAAAGTTTCCAGAAGAGGCATTTGTAGTGTACGCAATATTCTGCTCTAGTGACACAATTTTAAGAAAACAGCATCTTAAGATTTGGAGCAACCAGCTAATGCTATTATTAGCACAAAAGCATGCACTGTGAAATGTATGGAAGCATGTGTGTGCCACTTTTTAAAAAACATTACTAAATCAAGTTTTTCCATCGCTTCTACACTGCATCCTTTTAGGCCTACTAGACAGAAAATATATTCTCTCTCACACCCACTCACAGCACATCTTTCTACATCACTCTCTTTGCATTTCCAGAGGAATAGCAGCAAAATTGCATACATTTTCTCACTCAGCAAGCTACATTTCTCCCATACAAAGCTGTGCTGCTTGTGGTTGGTGATGGTGAGCATACAGGATTGCACAATATTAAATTTTTTAATCGAAGGGCCACACTGACTTTGATACAGAAATCCATAAATTCGAGCAAATATGATAGATTACTTTAAAATAAGCCTGGGCCATTGTTCCAAAACCCAAAGACTGAGAGAAAATGTTGACTTGTCTGCATCAGTCTGCTGTATAATAAACTTATATGTTTGATACGGTATATTCATGTATTATAATACATGCCTGCATCAGTGAATGGATTAAAAAAAACATTCACAGATTCTATGAACTGTGTAACTTAGTCAAATGTTAATGCCATCACAGTAGAGACCCACATCACTGAAGGAAGCTCAGCTAATATTTATTATTTATGAGCACATTTTTGTACATACATACAGCATTACCCCACAATACTGGCCACCAAGTATATTTTGCAATTATTTATTATTTGTTTGTTTTTCCATCTGTCTGAGACGGCACAATCAACAACATATCGGACAATCCCTGTGCTCTTAATTTGAAGGTTCAGTCACTGCTAACCAGTTATCAGCTGCCCTTCCTGTCTCTTCCTATGGAGGAGTTCATCAGGAAGGTGTTGTGAGACTCACTCCAGAACTCAACAAACTGACTCCAGTATTGGACTGCAGCTGGTGATGATACTCATTAATCTGCTCTGAAGACCTTCTGTGAGCTGCAGGGTCACTCCAGCCCGAAGCTGGTTGAGAACTGGTTCTTGTGCTGCTACACCGTTAACTTACTGAAGCTGCAGAACAGAATGAGGACACTGATCACAAACTGCAGTTCAAGACACTGGAGTTTGAGTCTGTCCGTGTGATGAGAAACTCACCTGAGAGACAGCTGATATTTGCTCCATTATTTATTATTGCAAATTTATTTAGTATGATTTATTCAGAAATTTAGGAAAACATGGGTACACCTCCTTTTGTGTCACATATACCCTGATGAAGCTACAGCTTTTATTGTGTTATTATTTTTTTAATTTCCCTTTTAGGACATCAGGGGCCAGCTTTAGATGGTCCACAGGCCGGCAGACTACAAGAAAATTTAAGCTCATTAATTTCAGACCTCTTTATGCCACAGTAATACCTAATCTCAGCTCAGACAGAAAGATGGCTCACATGCATGTAACATGCATTTACTTTTTGACAAAAGCAATGTTATTCCAGTTTTGAAATGTCAAAATTCAGACGTTGCTGGCCGTAGAAAAGGTTCCTGTCCAAAATAACACAAGTTTGACCTTGTTCTTAGAAGTCTCTGACTCCTTTTAATTTCTAAAAAGCCCACTGGGATCTGTGAGACAAATGACCCCCAAGAATCCCACTTGGTTTGCACTTTCTGCTTTTTCATAGCCGAGGGGAGAAATGAAAGTGCAGCGAGCAAGGATCAATGCTGGAGTCGTCACTTTCCTTGCTGCAAATGGGGAGGTAAGGGAGTAACAGCCTGGAACAGAAAACTTACAGTGTCACATCCACTGAGAGCACTGCAAAAATCAGACGATGATCCACTTTTAGTGGTGCAAAATACCAGTCCTGTTTCAGGCACCTAAATGGGTCGCTAAGATTAGAAAGCCGCTGATGGGATTCAAATGTGCACGCTTCCAGCTGTGGAATCAGGGGTGTGACACATTAGGTATATATGATTGGGCAGAAACAAACTCGCCTTGTAAAATTTTAAAAAGCTTAAAAGGCGTTAGCACAAATGCTTTGGGTGATCGGTCTCACATAAAATACCACTACCACTGAATGTGCTTTACTCTAGGATTATGCCTGTTGTGTTTTTGTTGTCATGGAACACAGTTGGGCAGGTTTTAAACAAAGCGCAGAGGGGGAAATGAGAATGGTCAGATTACTCCTTAACCCCCTGTAAGACTATTCTTAATATCCATCAGCTTTTAGAGCAACTTTTTTATTCCAGGTTGATCCACTGTACTGGCACAATGGGCACAGTTTTCCTGCCTAATGAGGAATTATTAGGAACGTCCTGGTGCATCAAATTTTAGATGATCTGACTAAACTGATGGCTTGTTCACAACCTGTCCGATCATCTAACTAACACTGTGTTTCTTGCGCTGTTTCACTTCACTGTTATGCAATCACCAGGTTCACAAGTATAGAATTTTGCTATGCTCACAGACAGAAAAACAGATCCTGGGTTGCTTTGAATTAGAGTATCTTTGCTTTATGCTGCACGCTGGGATTTAAGAGATTTAAGTTACTGCTCTGCATTTGAAACTTGGGAGTACTGGATTTTGTATAAAGGTGTTACTAGGCAAGAAAAGTAGCACCACACAATGCTATGCAATGGCATGCAATCCACACATGCACGGCAGGTGTGGCCAAGAAAACAAGTGTGACTATTAATCACATATTCAGTACAGAAAACATTAATTTCCAGTTAAGCGCCACAGCATTAAATTCAGCTGCCTCTATTCCTCTAAAACAGCTCTGAGTCATGAACTTGAAACCCTTTTTTTTCTGGGGTGTCTTGTGAGTTCTGGCAATAGGACCTGGTCAGGGATCCTGCTGGTTGTGGGAGCGCTTCCTCCATGGATCAATCAGATATGCTTCATTGGATTGAACAGGCTCTTTCTTTTCTTAACAGTTCTGGTTATGTGAGGGGGGCGGGGGCGAGGGGTACACATTCCTTGCGGGTGGAATGTGGGTGGTCTGCAACAATGTTTAGGTAGGTGTTAGGTGTCAAAGTAACATCCATATAAATTCCAGATCTCGAGGTTTCCCAGCAAAACACTGCAACGTAACCAATGCCATTTGCTTCAGTGTAATGTTGTGGCTCATTAGGGTACCTGCTGCTGTATTTCCACACCGGCTCCACCTGTGAACTCACACAGCTTTGTGTCTTCAAAGGCCAAACTTCATTTACATGCATGACCCCCTCATTTAAAACACGAAGCCCAGCCAGGCTTGGGCGCCATCAGCTCTCTCCCTGCTCTGCGCCAGAGCAGATGAATTAAAATTGCAGATGCCACAGAGCGCAGCAACAGGTACTCGTTTATTTAAGGAAATCATTTGCTCCATGTTAAAAAGGTACAAACTGGCAGCAATAGGAAATATATTGGAAATATTTATAGTTCACATGCTCAGACTGCACTATTAGGCTGGTACAAGAGAAAAGGGCTTGGTTGGACCAGTGGGAAACCTGTGGATTCATATATAAGAGTGTAAAGAAATCAAAATCACTGCTTCACAGTGCCCCCCACCCCCAAAAAAACCCCAAAACACTGGCAACTAAGTTACTAGTATGTAATAAATGACTTTCAATTTTGTTTTTCTATTACATAACCCAAATGGGCCACCTTGCTCACACTTTTTCTTGCGTGTGAAAATCACAGCAACACAAAACCGACTCTTGGTTACAGAGCAATGCTGTGAAAAATCTGTGAGCTTTGTGTTTTGAGCATGTTATTGGGGAATAACTGGGTAACTGTGAGGTCACGTCAGCACATGGTCCAGATGCATGTAAGCTTGATTTATTTAACATCTGGTTTCATCTCATTTTAACAAAAAAAAAAATCTATTTCTGAATTCTTATTTCCTGGACACCCAAACTCAGCCATATCCATCCTGGTTTTTCAGGCATTGGTTAGAATGATTTTTACACAAAACATAGAGCAAGTATCTGGAGTAAAATGTGCAGCTGTGAGGTTAAAATAAACGGCTTGGTTAGTTCCTCTAGCGCGCTTCTTTCTAGTAACACTAGAATTAACACACTAGTCACCACACTGCGTAAAGGGTGCAGCAGCTACAATTACCACAATTACACGTCTGTCTTCACAAAGACTCCCGCCTCATCTTGTCAGTCAGGTGTTTTTTGCTTCCCTAAAAAGTTGCCGCCTATCACAGACGGTTGAGACGTGCCTTTCTTTTGTGTTGTTTCCGTTGTGCGTCAGGGTCAACTTACCTTCACTCACAGCAGACGGAAGTCGTACATTTAACCGAGGCGGTAAGTGGAAGTGCAGCCGCCTGCAGCCCGTGGGCGCGTTGTCCTGAAACACGCAGCAGCGGCTCTCGGAAAATCAAGCGGGTACCGAACCCTCACCTCTCGCGTCCGACTCTACTTTCTCAATCCTTACAATTTCCGCATTTGACCACGTGGTACGGCCGCGGCTCACGGTGTTGCGCTTCCAAGCCGATGTTTCACAAATGCGAAAGAGGCTCCTCTCTGCTCTGTAGTGCAGGAGACTGACAGTCAAAGCTGGCTGTAAAACACCAGCTCTCCACCCCCTCTCCGCTTTCATCCTCCGGGTTTACTGTGGCGGATAGCGCCACCTGGCGGGGCTTTATGCGCACAAGCAGACTCGTAATAAATGGCTTTTAAGATAACGTATTTTTATTGCACTTTGTACACGTTGTATCCATTGATATAACATAGTTTTAAAATAAGAAAAGTCGCAAAAAACATAAATCAAATAGATAAATTAATGTTAGCACTAACCCAGTGTCCTTAAACACATACATTTTATTAATAATTTTTCAGCACTATTTTATACTTATTTATCTCATTCATGTTTCAATGACAAATATGCATTATGTTTATCAAGTTTATTACATTGCTTTTATTTAAAAATGTAATCCAAATGAGTCGATAATACATAATCTTAAATATTTGGAAAAATATCTTTTTGGACTGTGCTTTTAAATCTGTTCCCAAAGTTGTGTCCCTTTAATCAAGCAGTCAAACAAGCTAATAGTCTTAAAATGGACCTCAAAAAGCATTTTTGTCTTCTTTTAGCTGCTCCCTTTAGGGGTCGCCACAGTGGATAATCTGCCTCCTTTGCCATTCTGGTCACTCCTAGTGAAAATCTTGGCATCTTCAGCTCGGTCTCTTGTCTTTTTGTCAGTGGCACCGTTTCCAAATGATTCATCATAGCATCACTACCATCTTGAAAACCTTCCCACCTGCTGCTGTCCTTCCGTCACAAATCACCCCGACACGTATCTCCAGCCGCTCCACCCTGCCTGCACTCTCTTCTTCACCTTTCCTGTGCACTGCCCGTTGCCTCCCTTTCATTCACACATGTATTCTTGCCTTGCTTTATAATACACATTTTAATTGACCAAGAGTTTATGCCGGATGCCCTTTCTGACACAACCCTTGCTTTTTATCTGAGTTTGGGACCAGTATTAGGAGTACACTGGTTTGTGTACTTGATCCACATTGCTGGCACTAAGTCGGATTCATTTCCTGTGGGTGATTCTGCTAGGGATGTCCTTTGTCATCAGTTCTGTTCATTATTTTTATGGACAGCATTTCTAGGCATAGCCAAGTAGTGGAAGGCTTCTGCCTTGGTGGCTGAGAAGTCAGGGTCAGGGGTAGAATTGCTGCCCCAAGTGGAGGAGTTTAAGTATATCCGGGACTTATTCACCAGTGATGGGAGAGGAGAGTGGAACAGATGGATTGCTCCTCAACATCGAAAGGAATCCTACTAGGAGGAGGCCCCAGGGCACACCCTGTCAAATGGCCTAAAAACTGATCCGGCAGGCCCGAATACGTGTGAGGGATGTCTGTTCTTCAAGCCTGCCTCATGGCCTCTGTATGTAGCCCGGCTAGCTCAGTCGGTAGAGCATGAGACTCTTAATCTCAGGGTCGTGGGTTCGAGCCCCACGTTGGGCGCATAAGGATTTTTGTTTCGTCTCAGATTGTTTTTCCTCCAGTACTTGCATAAGTAGTTACCTTGTCATTGCTTAGCTAAAAACAAACAAAAAAATTAGAAGTTTGAACTTATTAAAAAACAAAATGTGTGTTCGTGAAATAATGAGCTCATTAGGTACAGCAGAGTTTTACTTCTATTTCTACTGTGTTATAGAAATATAAAAAATAGAAATTGAAAAACTGAAAATCGTACAGTTTACATAAATGAAGGGACCCTCTTGGCTTTTGTCCCGCGTCCTTGTCACTGCAACTTATGTTCGCCTATTGTCAGTTTTAGCACGTGTCAGGTTTCAGCCCTGGAGGAGAAAAGGATAACTCGTCCCTGGGTGGGCTCGAACCACCAACCTTTCGGTTAACAGCCGAACGCGCTAACCGATTGCGCCACAGAGACCACATGACTAATAAGTTGTCACACAGATCTTACATCTTTGCACTCACTTACTCGCACACATTCATTGTTGTGGTAGAGTGAGCAATACCCAAATATAAATTTATAGATTTAATTCGTAAAGACATTATAATAAAAGCAAGTATAACGTGACATGCATCACCTGCACTCAGCAGACATGTTATGTCGCTTCTGTTGAGAGCTTTCTCTCATTTTTTTTCATTTTTCGAATAGGTACTCAGCCCGGCTAGCTCAGTCGGTAGAGCATGAGACTCTTAATCTCAGGGTCGTGGGTTCGAGCCCCACGTTGGGCGCATGTGATTTTATTTTGTCTGTGCTCAGCCTTTCAAGGAAGTATTGTATTACTCAGACACATTTCAGGTCACAAAACATCTTCAGTATATACGACGGCTTCCTGTACAGAGTACATTGCTTCTTGTAGCTTTAAAATTGGGATATACTACTTTGTCATGCTTATGCTTAAGATGATCTGAAGGAGAATTGCAGTGACCAAACAAACAGTAGTTTTTTTATTTTTCAGTGGAGAATAGAGTGGTTTTTGGTCTAATGTCTTATTGGAAACCTTGACATGGTGCAAAGTTTGCTTGCGTTTACAAGTGATTTCCAGTTACAGGACAAGAAAATTTGTCCGCCCAACGTGGGGCTCGAACCCACGACCCTGAGATTAAGAGTCTCATGCTCTACCGACTGAGCTAGCCGGGCTGTGAAAGACCTTTCGCCCTCATATGTTCAGGACCATATGAAGTCAATTGTCGTTTCCTAGTTGTTCTCAACACGTGGAAGAAATACTCTGATGCATCTTTCCTGTGCCCAACCAGTCTCTGTGGCGCAATCGGTTAGCGCGTTCGGCTGTTAACCGAAAGGTTGGTGGTTCGAGCCCACCCAGGGACGGGAAAATCGTTTTTCTATTGTTTTCTTTCCCGTACTAGGCTTTACTGCAATTGTACACAATTACTTACTGCCTACTGCAGTTTGTAGTAGGATCTGAAGTACTGCAGAGTACCCCTTACTTTCATAACCTTGTCAATCATGTATTTAAAGGGCAAGTAAAGTATTAAAGGGCAGTCATAGGCTTTGTCATTCTACCGCTTCCCCTCCCCGTAGCTGTCCTCTTGTGGCTTTCCCCCATTATCAGTTGCTTGTGTTCAGCATGTGTCATAAAGATGTTGAAAATGAATTTTCGTCCCTGGGTGGGCTCGAACCACCAACCTTTCGGTTAACAGCCGAACGCGCTAACCGATTGCGCCACAGAGACCACGAACGCCTGTCGGAGTTTTTCTCCAACAGAGCTAGGGGATATGTGGTTCTTATGATTTTCACATGGCTCTGAAATGAAAAGGTGCGATTTTATCTTGGGGTCGTCGGTTCGAGCCCCACGTTGGAGGCAAACTGCTTAGCATTCTGTAACTACATCAACTCACTACAGTGTATCTCACATCTTCTCCTACTTTTTAATATTGTAATTATCAGCATTTATAAATACTGATTGATCTGCAAATAACTGAGGCACCTGGTCGGTGGAAGAAGGGCCCTTGTCAACCAAAACCAGGATAAGGATGCCAAAAACTGTTCTAAACAAGGAGTCCTCTTCTATTTTGTAACCCCAAATACTTCCTTTAATCTTATATACTACTTTACATTTGATGATATACTAAATTGCATGTAAATAATTTTTTTTTACTGTTTTTACTTTGTTTCCCTGCATTTTTCAAGGTTGAATCTATCAGCTTTGATTTGGTGTATTTCAACTGCACAAAGTCAGAGCCCCATTGACAGGGGGTTAATTTGGTTTCTATAGTTCCAGAAGGTATTACTGAGCTAGGCCTGTTTTGGGGGTTTAAAAAAATCCCACTACCCATAATTTAAATTGAGGATTTTACAGTAAAGATCATATTAGTTTATAGTGGTCACAAAACTGCTCCTGCGTCCCTGGGTGGGCTCGAACCACCAACCTTTCGGTTAACAGCCGAACGCGCTAACCGATTGCGCCACAGAGACAGGTCCATGGGTTGACATACAGGGTGTTCCCTCATCCATAGGTCTGCCTAAACAGTCTAAAGTACATTAATAATATTATGTTGTTTATACTAATCTAATCGTGTGTCTGTGTTCAGAGCTGCGCCAGCACATGCTCCTCTTAGATGTGAGGAACTGTCAGTTTTTGATGATGGAGAGGTTCTGTGAGAAGTTTTCTGCCATGCAAGCTACAGCTAGAGACCCACGACTAAGAAAGCTCATGGAGAATGAGAAGTATGTAACGTTTGGAGGGAAAAAGACAAAACTTTGTTAGATAAAGATATTATTAAAAGGTGTTTGTTTATATTGTAGATTGGCCAGAATTGGCAATGACTTGAGAAAAGCAGAGAAATTTGTGCTGCTGATGCAGAAGCATTACACATCCACAATTGCGGTCTGTACCAAAAAAAGGACCCACCTGTGGCCAGATACTCTCCATCCTTCAGAAGCTGCACAAACATTACACAGTGCAGGCAGATATCGCTGTATTCACCAGGAATATCAAGGAAAAAATCTGGAATGATCATTCCAAATGCATTACAACGTAAAGTGACTGACATTTGTTAATCACTCATTATATGACAAGTCGAGTTGCAGCGGTAACCGGTTTCACAGTATACCATGGTATACTGAATTCAGTGGAACACACAAAAAAACAATTTATAAAATATAAAAAACTGAGAAAAGATGCTGTATTTATTGTGGTAACCACACAGCTGTCTTTGGGCTCAGTCGGCTTTGTTTCTTGCCTGGAAAAAATAAATATAAGTTTGGATGTTTTTGGTTGACTTTTAGGCTTTCTTGGAGTTCGTGTCGTCAGGTTTTCACACTGTTAAAAAAAGCTAGAAGCTGGTGTAGCCTTTGGCTTTATTTTCTTTTAATTTTAAAATAAATGCTAAAGAAAAACAAATGGGTCAAAGGTCAAGAATGGACCGCCAGAGATATTGAATTGATGTCTGCTGGTGTTATTAACATGTCTGCTGATAATCCGACTTCTCCTCCCACTCATTCTACTCAGCATAATATGACCACTTGCGACTCCCCCCATGTAACTGTTCATGTTGCACCTGACAGAGACCTTCCCTCTTTTAAAGGTGATGGAACTGACAAATATTCAGTCCAGGACTGGATTGATTTGACAAAGTCTTACCTCAAAAAGAAAGGCACGCCGTTGTATGAGCAGGCTGAGGAAGTCACAAGTCATTTGCTGGGCAAGGCCAAAGACGTTGTTAAGATTGCCATACGTGGAGACCCTGATCTTAATGTCGCTCAGGGGCCTAACCTGATATATGACATCCTTCTGCGCTACTTCAGCGATGCCTCCTCATGCCTTCCCCTAGCAGACTTTTATGCCACTCTGCCCGAGCACAAAGAAAACCCAGTCGACTACTGGATAAGGTTGAACAAAGCAGCTGACCGAGCGCTTGAGGGCCTGCTTAGACAAGGCAATAAGACAAGCGATTTGAACAATGAAGTCGCTATCATGTTTGTCAAGCATTGTCCTGACCCGGACCTGTCATCAACTTTTAAGTGGAAGCCTGTTCATGAGTGGACCTTACGTGATGTCCAGCTGAGAATCGATGATTATCAGGGGGAATTGCGAGGAAGCCTGCAACCTGCCAGGGTGCCACAGCTCAGGGTTCATGCTGCCTCGGTGGTTCCAGAACACTCAAGTCTGTTTTCGGTGGACTCGCCCACACCTGAAAAATGCCACCAAGTTGGTAGTCTCTCTCCGTCTCCTGATGTGCCACTCCAGCTGTCACATTCACCCAAGTCTCCCTCTCCTCACTCGGTTCAAGTTCTGCCTAGTCATGTTCCGAGCACCCCAGGTTCTGCTTCGGTCCCAGTGATGGCTCAGAACCTGCAGCAGTCAGAGGAGAGACTACTCAGTCGTATGGTTGACATATTTCAGGAGGTGATGGAGAGAGTGCAGCTTCGAGGTTCCCGTCCTGCAGAGAGTAGCGGTCTTTCTCGCACTCGCCAAAGACGTCCTAGGGAGTCAGTTTGCAGAGTTTGTGGAGACAGAAATCACACCACCATCTCGCACTGCATGTCCGAGCGACTGTGCTTTGGTTGTCTGGCACCTGGCCACACCAGATTGCAGTGCCCTCTCAATGCTTCCAGGTCTCCCCCTTCCCAGACCCAGGGAAACTAAGTGACCTGTATTTGGAGGGAGGCAGTACGGGTCTAGACATAAACTCCCTGTCTGTTGGATTTACTGATGCTGAATCTGTTTACTCTTCTGCTATGGAGTCTTGCTCAGGTCATGAGGTCGTAGTGTGCCAGAATATTCACAAAATTGGCAGTAGTGACAGTCTGTTCTATACGCCTGTGACGGTTGGAGGTTTGGTTGAGATGGGTGGGATGCTGGATAGTGGCTCCATGGCCTGTAGCATCAGTGAGGATGCTGAAAGAAGACTGAGACAGGCTGGTGTGCTTGCGAATGAGAAATCGTTGAATGTGGATGTGGTTCTAGTGGGTTGTGGCGGACTTCGTGTAAAGCCAAAGTGTGCTTTTGAGTTGGAGATGGAGGTTTATGGCTGCAGAATGTTGGTACCAACTCTCGTTGTCCAGGGCCAACGTGATGACATTATCCTTGGAACAAACATTATAAAGCACATTTTGAGACAGTCAAAGAAGTGTGAGTCATATTGGCAGACAGTTTCCAGTCCCTGGGCTTCTAAAGACCCTGAATCTATGCAGTTCTTGTCCATGCTCTCTGGTCTGAACCCCTGGCAAGGTGGCGACGTTCCGGATAAGGTTGGCACAGTTAGGGCTAACACAGCTACTTGCTTGGAACCGGGTCGAGAGTATCTCCTGTGGGGTAAACTGCCTAAAAATACAGTTGTGTCTCCCGGGAGTACAGTGCTAACTGAACCCACATCTTCATGTTCAGCTCCTAGGGGCGTTATTGTTTCTAAGCTTGTGACTCCTCTGTGGGGTGATCGGTGGGTTCCCCTGAAGCTCATTAACACCTCTAGTAAGCCGGTGGTGATTAGACGCAATGCAAAGCTAGCAGATGTGTATGCCTGCATCGCCCTTGAGGATGTTGATGATGCTGAGCGACCTGACACACTACTGCAGAGCTGTGTCAAGTCATCTGTGCCACCTGCAGTTGGCCTTGAGTGCATCAGAGAACAACTTAGCTCAAAGGGACTCTCTGATGTCAACATTACCTCATGTGAAGTATCGGATGAGTATAAGGGGAAGATGGCAAACCTTGTGTTGCAGTACCAGGATGTCTTTTCTCGTCATCATCTGGACTGTGGTGAGGCAAAGGGTTTTGTGCACCGTATACACCTTTCAGACAGCAGACCCTTTAGGCTTCCTTACCGGCGTGTGCCGCCAAGCCAGTATCAGAGATTGAGGCAAGTGTTAAACGAAATGGAGGAAAAAGAGATCATTAGGAAATCAACTAGTGAGTATGTGTCGCCCCTTGTGCTGGTTTGGAAGAAGATGGCGACCTCCGTATTTGCACCGATTTTCGTTGGCTGCACAAAAGGACGCTGAAAGACGCTCACCCGCTTCCCCATCAGGGGGACTGTCTAGCAGCACTTGGGGGCAACTGCCTTTTCAGCACCATGGATTTAACATCCGGCTTTTACAACATGCCACTCCATGAGGAGGCCACAAGTTTTCGGTTTGGACAGACAACAACCCGCTAACTCACATATTGACCAAGCCGAAGCTTGACTGCTGTGAGCAACGCTGGGTGGCTAAACTTGCCAGCTATGACTTTGATATTAAGTTCGTTCCGGGCCAACAGAACACAGTGGCTGATGCCCTGAGCCGTGTTCCTTTTGTCAGAGACCCTGTGGGTCAGAGATTGGTTGCTGAGCCCTATCAGAATCTACTCCGTGTGGTCCGGGGTATGTCAGCTGTCTCTGTTCAGCAGGCTTTTCGTGCTTCCAGTAATCGGGACCAGGCCCCTTGTGATTCTCACCATTCTCTGAATGGTTCTCTCCAAATGAACTCCCAAGTTCTGGATTCGGCGGTGGTATCCGCTGTCTTGCAGTCTCATGTGTATTGGGATGCTGGTCCCGCTGCCCGTGCTATGGCTGCTTTGCAGTATCTTCCACAGCTGGCCGCTCCGGGATCGGATGCCTTGCCTGCATACACTGTAAAAGACCTCCGCGATAGCCAGCTTGGGGACAGTACGCTTTCACGTGTCTTGTTCTATGCTGAGAGGCATCGACGGCCTACAAGGAGAGAAAAGGTGAGAGACCCACTATCGGTATTGAAGTACCTGAAGCACTGGGACAAACTCTCTGTGATCAATGGTGTCCTGTACAGGGTTTCAAAAGATCAGAGAACTGGGGCCAAACGTCACCAGTTTGTAGTACCTGACTCACTTATAGTCAAAGTCCTGCATGGGGTGCATGACGAGGCAGGTCATCAGGCTCAGTCTCGCAGCTTGAGCTTGACCAGACAGAGGTTTTTCTGGCTGACCCTCGAAAGAGATGTGAGGGAGTATATTCAACAGTGCCAGCGATGTATTGTGAGCAAAACAGCTGAACCTGAGGGTAGAGCACCGCTTGAGAGCATTGTCACATCTCGACCACTCGAGTTGGTTTGCATTGACTTTTGGTCTGCAGAGGACTCCCGTAATAAGTCTGTTGACGTCCTTGTCATCACAG
>JAMQGT020009829.1:0-15022 GCA_024447675.2 Pterophyllum scalare
TATTCAGATCTAGGATGTTATTTGAGTGTTCCCTTTATTTTTTTGAGCAGTGTACTTGTGAGCAATATGCTTATACAGACAACGCACAGAAATAGGATGCCCTCAAAAACATATGCAGTGTGCCTGCCCTCCATACCAGAGGGATCTCTTCACAGATAACAGTGATCTGTGATTATGGAAAATGTGGTGAGACACCAACATAACACAGCATGCCATCACAGACAACATTAATCTTTAAAGCACAGGATAATTACATTAAGGCACAATTCCCTAATCACAGAGCATAATTACTTCTTAGGGAATTAAAGCACTTGTTATACAGTATTCCTGCCACAGTATCCCTTAATTCTCTGAGCATTTGTTCATTTGTCACTGGGATTCAATTAAATTCATACATGGCATAAAAAAGACTAAAGCAAGGCTGATATCCTGCTCAGGGGGTCTGGATAGTAACTTTCTTTAGCAGCTGAACCAAGCCTTTCCAAATTGTGTGGAGTCCGCTTAAATGGTGTTTACCCTCAGCATCTAACCTTCAGTAAAAGCATGGTAATGATAGTGTGTCAGGCTGGAGAAAAGATTACTGAAAATATTCAACCCCAACCACACAAAAAAGCTAGGGGACAGTCCTGCCTGAGCCTTTGTGTGGATAAATCCACAGAAAGGAAAAGCTATAAAAGAAATTAATACCCTGGGTTATCAGCAGAAAGAATTATCACCCGCGCATCAATCATTCCATTAGTCGTAGTCCCTGAATGTGTACAGTACATTAGAGAAGTTTTACCAATGCATGCTGATTGTGATGAAGACCAAGAGTTATTCCACCTATCTCCTCTGTGGCTGTGTGCTTAATAAAAAAGAAAAAGAAGAAGAAGAAAAAGTGCAATCTACTCAAGATTTTTAAAATGACTGCCCTCACTCAGATCAATGTTTTTCTTATGTAATGTTTGTATAAGTGATATTTCGATCTGGAATCATTTGCAAATTAAAATGAACACATCACCATCATGCTGTGAAGATGCCTACATATCTTACAATATAGCCAAAGTTGTAATCTCATATGTTCATGGTGCGATCTCCCTAAATAAACTTTCCCAGCAATTATAATAACAAAGAAGGAAAAGAAAGAAAGAACTACTATTACTAATAAAAATACTACAAATAATTGTTTGTCACCAAGCATCCAGTTTTTTGCATGGTTAAAAAACTGGGAAGTTGGTGATGATTCACTTGATTGTAGACATATTAAACAGCAGCCATCAGGTAGGATAGCTGTAAGAAAGAGCCTGACACTATTATTCTCAAACCAAGCTGGTGTTTTTACAAAAGAAATAATAATGGCAGGGTAAAAATAGCCATGAAATGAAAGGAGCAGAAACAGTTTCTTTCATTTGTAAAAATTACAGATAAAGTTCCTCAGTTTCGTAGACTCTGGATCATTTGCACTTCAGTGCAAACACAGAAAAGGATTGACTCTTTTAGAAGCTTTTGTAAAAGCTTTGCCATACCGTATGTTTTCTGAAAAGAAGATTTGTGAAACTCAATGGGTGTTTTCTTCACTTGTTGCAGCATTTTAACGCATTTATTTAACATCCTCTAAAGTCACCAGACTTCAGGGGATGTTAAGAATGTACTGAAAATGTGATTCTTAGCATTCTAAAATTTGTTCAGTTATTTATGATTTATTCTGTGTTTATTTTGTGTTTTGACACATTTGTAGATGCAGAAGTGACATGACATCCCCTATAAAAAAAAAAAAGGAAGGAGTTCTAACTCTTGAGCCAAATGCAATTACCATTGGTTATTTTCTCCCTTTTTCGCTCTTCATCTTTAGAACCTATACATTAATCATTTCATATGAAGTTAAATGTGTTTTTCTTGTACCTGAGCACGATTATGCATTAATGATTTCTCAGTTTTTCACAATGCTCCTCAAAGAGCCCAACCACATTGCAATCAGTGGGAGTGTGTGTCTATCTGACCAAACCAAACCATTAACAATACATGCTTACTCCCCTAATTGTGGTATTACCACTGCACTCATGTGAGAGTGCCACTTAACATCACCTTTCTTTTCTATCCTCCCTCACAGTTTCTTTTCGAGCGTTCTTGTGCCTGCTCAGAGTTTCAATAATAACTGGCATGCTGTCATTTTTATTTTTTCATCATTGTCTTTTTTTTTTTCCACCAATCCACTTTCACTTTATCCCCATCATACTTCACCCATGTGCATACAGTCATTGAGGGATAATAATAATAGCAAATACCTGAGATCAGTCATAATTATTACCGCTCCACTGTGGTAGAATTGGATTTTTGCTCCATTACCTTCAGTTTCTATACACAGGAGCCTATATATCTCTCTACATATACATCTACAAACATGCCAGGCTCCAGTGATCTCTTACATAGAGACGACAAGACTGCCACGTGTAATTGCTTAGTTAGCTATCTGCTACATCTTAAATGACTTCAGAGAGAAAAACGGCATCAAGTACTTTAAAACAGGCACAATAAAAAAAAAGGCTTGTGGCTAACTGAGGAGATAAGAAGGGAGGAGGTTTAGATTTGAAGAAAAGAGAGATAAAATGAAACAAGATGAACAGCAAGAGAGACAGATAGAAAGTAGATAGATGACCTAATCCTTTCAGATCCCATGCAATAGATAGAAACAGCAGCTCAGGTCGTAATAGAGTCACAATCATTACACTCTTACTCTCACATACGCCCATGCTCTCCTTTCACTTGCACAGCAGCACATATTCTCCATCTTTTGGAGGAGAGATTGAAATATTCTCCCTCTTTATGAGAATCAATGGCCTGCAAACTGCAGTGTTCCTAAATTGAGGTCACTTCAATTATCATCTCCAGTCTTATCTGACATATGTGGTAAGTTATGTTAAGTGACTTCAGAGAGCCATGGGACCCTGGGAGCCTCTTCACAGTCCTGCCACGATGTGAAAAACATTCTCCACCATTACATGTTTTAAATGATTGAAAGGCATTTTTCTTTTATGCGATCGCTTAATGCACGCACAAACTCAAATACCCTTAATAGCTGCAGTCAGTTGGGAACACATGCAAGCCCCTCCACACACACACATTTGCATAAATATTCTGACATGTTTGAAAATGTTCTGCTAACCCTTTTCTCTTTTTGCATAACAATTTATGTCAGTCTGTATGACATGACATGAATGTGTGACATAGAGGGATGTAGGGTTTCCTCTCATTTAGCAGAAAGTTTTGCTGCTGCTGCAAAAAAAAAGAAAAAAGAAAAAAAAGAAACTGGGAACTAAGTTCCAAGCAGGGTTAATTATTGCCGAAACAGTTTTTTTGATAAAGCTAAGCCACAGTGACACGCAAAACTCACTCTTTTTTTTTTTTTTTATAAAATATATTGGAAAATAAAAGTTCTCCACAGACACATGTATTAACCTTTGGATCAGGATGCAAAATGTGAATCAAGCTTCTATGTAGTCACCTTGTGGAAACAACAGTGGTGTAATTTTATTCTGAACACCTGTCCCAGATACATTTTTACCTCTGTACTACTACAGTAAGCAAAAACATGTCAGTAGTACAGACTAATATCTTGTGGGTTTTCTCTGTTTGGATGTTCACAGTGGACTGTCTCGGCAAGAATCCTCCATATATCGTCCGTTGAAATAACTTTTACTGAACTGAGACATCAAACTGTTGTTAACTGTCTTGTCACCTTTTTTTAACCACCATTAAGTGTTATGTGTAACATGTTCTCCATCTCAGTTATGTTATGATAGCATGCTAACTTATGCTAAACACGCTGAATGCAACATGTGAAGCTACTGCAATATTTGTTGAAGGAGGCCTGAATGTAATATCATGCAATTTCACAGCATCATTTAACAGTTGTTAGACTGTTCACCTGAAGAAAAAAGAAACACCTTTGAGGAGCATTTAAGGTAGTATTGTATTTTAAATTTGTCATTTATTCTTAAATAGGCATATACAGCTTAGTTCAGGCAGAACCAATATCCTAAGTAAGACCTCCAGCCCAGATCAAGATTCCTGATTATATCAAATACATTATAGTTGATAACACAGAAATAGTCATAATAAAATGTTTAATTAATTCAGATTATTCATGCACGATATGTACAGCAGCGCTTCAGATTATCTCTGATTATGGAACACAGTTGAAACGCAACAGCCTTAAAGGGCAAGTTACCAAGCTCTGTGGATGAGTGACAGCACTTTTGGGATTGATTGTCAGAACTGTGTGAAAAGGTACAGGATGAGGCAAAGAAGGTAATGGTAAAACAGAGAGAGCGCAGAGTGATTATTTAAAAACAAAATTGTGATCGGCATTATGAAGTCAGAGAGTAAAGTTAGAAGAGAAGCAAAGTCAAATTTATAAATAAATCACAGCGAGATAGAAAGCTGGTCTGGGTGGAAACACGCAGTGTTGTGTTAAGTGAAGGGTGGAAGATAGTGATAGAGGAAAACGTCTCCAAGGAGAAAAATCTCTATTTTCCTCATTTTTTCCATCTTATTAAGTAGATTTGCATGAATCTTTATTCAGCATGTCCCCCCCACCTCCAGGCCAGGTGGGAGATTGCAGAAATGATGGAAAGAGGAAGCTGTAAAAGATGCATGAGTGAAAGAAAGATGGAAAAGAGCATGGCAATGGGAGGAAAAGACTTGGGAGCAAAAGGATGGAGAGCGAGAGAGAGAGAGAGAGAGAGTCATTGATTTGTCGTGCTTGCAGGGTCCTTCCTCTCCACTGCCCTCTTCTTCGGTTTTCTCAACTGATAGCATTGTGTACATGCATCCATATATCTGTGTATGACTTCCTCTGCCTTGTATATTCTTGCGTTTTGTGTGCGCTCTATGCTAAGGACATATTGCAGTGTGGAATGACAGAACCTGGATAAGCAAACAAAAAAACAATGTTGTGATTTGAACAAAGTTCTTCAGTATGTTTCAGGTGACACTAGTGGACATTCACACTTTTTCGGTATTAAGGAAGGTGGAATTTCATCATAGCAACTTTAAGCATTATTGAATAACTAATTTAAACATGAATATGGAGCTGCCGGGCAGGAGGAAAAGAGAAATACTTCAAAGGAGGTTCATGGATGTAGTGAAGAAAGACATGCAGAGGATTGGTGTGACAGAAGAGGATGCTATGGATAGGGTGAGATGGAGCTAGATGATCCACTATGGCAGCCCGTAAAGGGAGCAACAGAAAGAATAAGTAATTTTAACAATATTGGACCAGCTCATTAACTCCTAGAGAATATCTGAAGGTACATTTGAGTTTTCCCAACCAGTCTGCATGTGTTTTGTGGACTGAGAAGGCATTTGACTACATCCTTCAGGGGATCCTCTGGGGGTGGGGGAGTGCTGCAGGAGTATGGAGTGTTAGTCCCTGTACAGCCACAGTGAGAGCTTTGTCCATGTTGCCAGTAGTAAGTCATACCCATTCCCAGTTGGTGTTGGACTCTGCTAGGGCTGCCTTTGCACTTCAGTTCATAATTTTTATGGATAGAATTTCTAGACACAGTCAAGTGGTGAAAGGTTTCCACTTTGTGCTCCCATGATCTTTTCTCTGCTTTTTGTAGTGGGAGGAGAATTAGCACCTCCAAGTCTGACACCATGGTTCTCAGCTGGAAAAGGGTGAAGTGCCCACTCAAGGTTAGGGACGAGTTGCTGCTCCAAGTGGAGGAGTTTAAATATATCAGAATCTTATTCTCAAGTAAGAGGGAGGGAGCGTGGAGCAGGAGATTGACTGACAGATTGATGCCGTGTCTACAGCGATCCTCTACCAGTCTGTTGTGGTGAAGAGAGCTGAGTGTGGCCACAAGCTCTGGATTGTGGTTGAATGAGTTCCCGGATACAAGCAGCAGAAATGAGCTTCCTCTGAATGGTGGCTGGGTTCTCCCTTAGCAGTAGGGTGAGGAGTTTGATCATTCTGGAGGGACTCAGAGTAGAGCCACTACTCGTCAGCATTGAAAGGAACAGGTTGAGGTGGTTCAGGGATCTGACTAGGATTCGTTCTGGGCACCTCCTAGGTGAGAAGTTCTGGGCATGTCCTACCAGGAAGAGACCCCAGGGCATACCCAGGACATGCTGGAGAGATTGCATCTCTTGGCTGCTTGGGAACACCTCATTATCCCCTTGGATGTGCTGGGGGAGGTGGCCTGGGAGAGATCTAGGCATCTCTGCTTAGACTGGTACCCTTGTTACTCAGATCCTGTTAAGTGATAGAAAATGGATATATGGATCATTTTTAGCACATTATATTTAAAAAATATGAAGATATGAAAAACATGAGAATTTTAAAAATATATAATTCAAATTAACGTTCATATTTCAAGCCTTAACATTTCATCACTGAAATCATTCAGCACTGATGTCAAATTGGCCGTTATAATAGCAAACAGCAAAGGTTTTATGTAATATGACTGAGTCTGTCACGTGGGGAGGCTGCTGTGCAGGCAGGAAGGAGGACCCCAATTGCAGACTCCGGGAAGGTGCTTTTACACACACATTTATTCATCAAGAAACAAACAAAACACAAACAAGACCTCTCCCTGGGAAGAACACAGGTTAGGGAGTGACTTGACCAAAAAAACGTGCAGGAGGGACAGCAGGGTTCAACCACGAATGACACAACAAGGAACGGAAGAAAACTGAGGGCTTAAATACACAATAGGAAATTAGGGCAAGAGGAAACAGCAGGGCACAGCAGGTGAAACAAATGAAATAAACCACAGGGGAAGCAAAGCCAAACACAAGACCTAGGGAACACAGGACTATCAAAATAAAACAGGAAGTCAAACAGGGAAACAAGGACGCAGACCTGACACCGGGAAACACCAGGGACCAGAAATAACCCAAAGTACCAAAAGGAACAGGGAAACATAACCATAGAACTCAAAACACTGGGCCGCCGGCCCAGGACCATGACAGAGTCGAGTTATGTCTGATTAAAGACATATAAAATTTTGTGAGAAGGAAGTTAAAATATCCTGTTCAGTATATATTTTGCACACCGAATACATGAGAAGCCTAACACAAATAATAGAAGCGCAGAAAACCTGTGTGCCCCCAGGAAAGGGTGAATTTTTACATATAGATAAAGAAAAAAAATACATTACTTTAACAGAGAGTTAGCTTAACAGCTAGGTCCAGTGATAGCATGCACCATCTGATCTGCCTGGTTCTCAAACTAAAGGTGCCAGCTAAGAAGAAATTATTTCTATTTTGACTCATTTGGAGTCATGTTTTGTCGTAGACTTATGTTGCTTTCAAAGCTCGGATACATTAAACCAATATTGATCTTCTCATTTAACTCCCTGTGAAGTAAAATGCTGAAGTATTCCTTTAAGTCTTCTGTTCTCTTTCTTATCACCTATTCTGTCCTTTTCCCACAGTGTGGCCAAGGCAGGAGCACAACAGATACTTTTTTTCAACCTTTGTGGTAACAGCTTTTACCCTTGTGAACTCATGAATACTTGAGTATTTGCAGGCTTCCTCTGTGGGCTGATTGATGTCTTCCATTTGTTTTAGCTGGAAGGTCGTGTCAGTCATGAGTTAACACACACACACTGACCAGCAAGTTATGTTCTGGGTGGCCACAGCACAGTGGACACTGGATGCTAAGTGAAGCTGACGAAGTGCCTCTGGTGTCCTTGGATCAGTCTAAGTTTGGCACTGCATGTGAATATTATCCATGTGTGCGCTTGTGACTCAATAGCATTCTCCAAAAAAACCTAGAGAGAGGCAGAATGAAGAGTGGGGTAGAGAAAAATAAGAGAATCAGATAAGTGAGGCAAATAAATGTGAAAATACAGAGTGGGAGACAGCATTTTTAACGATTACTTGCTGTCAAACAAACCCCATT
Source organism: Pterophyllum scalare (assembly GCA_024447675.2). Classification (NCBI taxonomy): domain Eukaryota; kingdom Metazoa; phylum Chordata; class Actinopteri; order Cichliformes; family Cichlidae; genus Pterophyllum; species Pterophyllum scalare. The sequence continues at coordinate 7,889 of JAMQGT020009829.1, forward strand.
GGGAAATTCATTGTGGTGCCAAACAAAAACATTCGATGTGTAAACAGTATGGGTAACACCAAACACTAGCCCGACAGCCACTCTTCTGCTTTTCTGTTTGTTGAGACAAGCCAGGAGAAGTTTTATTCCCCAGGTACTCAACTGTCAATCCTGTCTCATGTCTCCTCCAAGACAGATTCTGTGTTGTGACATAGGGAATCTGAGCAGAAGCACACTGATTTTTAAGAAAATGCTACAACTGTAATAGGTGGCTGCATATACTGAGGTTCCACTGTGTATTATCGTTTAAAGAATTCCAGAGTTGATGTACTGAACCAGCTCCCAGAATTTTTAGGAAAGACAGAAAGCAAGCACAAAAGAAGGGATAAAAGAACAACAGCGTTATTGTGTCTGCATTATAAAAGTTTTACATTCTGCTCCATACCTATTTCTGGAATACTGAAGGCACTGTTGTCTCTATAAACCCTTACCCCTGGAAAAAAAAAAAAACATACAGAGGAGTACTGAAAAAAGACAGGATTAAACATCTTTGATGTCAGAACCCTTCACCAAACCCTATCCTTTTTTATTTGCTCCCCCACTGTGCTGTAATGAAGTATGAAATGTCCTTGTCTCCATATGAGCATGAGTTGTCTCTTGCTACAAGACAAGTCTTGTAGATGGGCAGAAGTCTTTAGATTAATTGTGTTCTTCTGCAGTGTAATGCAGTGTTCATCTATTCTTTTTATTTCTTTTGCACATAAACTGCATGTGCACCGGTGCAACTGAGGCACAGAGATCACTTTCAAATTGTGGATGTTATGTTATTAATGTATGAAATATAGCAGGGAGAGGGGAAGAAAAGGTTAAACTGAGGTGTCTTGGCGGATGGAAGAATAACGGGTCAGTGAGGTGTGAGCAACATATAAAATTGTGAGAGGATAAGAGGATGGTTATATGAACAAAGGAGAGAAAAAACAAAAACAAAATGCAGCCATGTTTCGCCCTCAAGCTAATGTTTTTTAGCCAGAGAGATGTCTGGATGGATGAGTATGGTGAGAGAGTGATGGATGGACAGGGCGAAAGTGGAGTAGGGAAATGAGGTGGGTTATCAGTCCTTGGGTTAATCTTTTCTATGTAGTGGATGGATGGATTGATGGATGGATAAATGGATTGACAGGATCGGGAGGAGATATAAGGGGGGAGGCCTAATTGCCTGTGACCTGGTTGTAAACATAGCACAAGTAAGGTGACAGCTTAGAATGACTGAGGGATCATTAGCAAAGAAATGAAGGTGACTGAGCAATGGTATCTGACACCGAGACGGTTTCCTTGTGTTAAGCATACCATGAATTTCTGTAGAGTGGCAACTGGTACTAGAGGGGGGAGGAGCTCAGCCATAACTAGGAAAGGAGTATTTAAGAGACAGAAAGAATGGGGGGGATTACAGAAAAAGAAGGAGGTTAAGGTTGTAAATGGTTACACAGTCATTCAATCATTCAAATTAACTATGGCCTTGATTAGCAGCACACAATGGTGAAAAGAAATAACAAGGCACAGCTTGAAATTGAGTTGTGTAAGGGTTAGGAGGACCTGCGGCAAACATGACTAGCGTATTGATGTGGAATACCATTACCTAACCTTACCTTATTTCAGCATGAAATTGGCAAATTTCCCATAAACTTTCTACATTTTCTGCAAGCTAAATCCATGCTGGCTCTGTGACAAATAATACTGCTGGCACTGCAGTAGCAGAAGCTACTGCAGTGATGGAACTGATGAAGGAGTTATGTGAACTGATGGAACCTATCAGCACATCAGTCTCACATAGTTCTGGCTTCAACATCCTGTTCTTAACTACATTATCCTGCCAGAGATATTCCTTCTACTTAAAATGAGCACCCTCTGTGATCAAAGTTCTAGTCACAATTTCACCAGCAAAAATGTCTACTTTTCTTCTATTATTTTGTCCCTATGAGCTTTAGACAGTTTGTTAATATGAACACAGAGCAAGACCGTCAACTGGTCTTTACTCAGTTGGTTTAGACATAAATTTAAAGACTCTCAAATGTTGTCAACAGAGTTTTACAGGAGCGAGTAGCTACACGACTTCTCAGGTATAATCTTGCACTAGCCACCCCCCCTTTAATTTTTGAGACACTCACTGGTCACTTTATTAGGCACATCTGGTCAACAGCTCATTAACACAAATATCTAATCAGTCAATCATCAAGCAGCAACTCAGTGCTTTCTTATCTCTACGGCTCATCTGTCAGTTTCTCATTTAACCAAAATTGTTTCTGGACAGATTTTGATGAATCACCTTATTTTAAATTCAACACACATATCTGAATAGACATCACATACCTCATCATACTTTGGCCTAATAATAGTGATACTTATAAAATAACGGTTTTATTCACTGGTTTTTCAGAGGAATAGCAGAGGTATCTATTGATTTATACATAAGAATCATATTTTCATTATGGATGTGCAGCCAACAAAATTGCAGTAACTCTGTGGTGCTAACATATCAAAAATCATACCAAAATCTGAGGAATGGTGCCAGCACCTTAATGAATTTATGCCACAAAGCACTAAGGCAGTTCTGAAGCCTTATACTAGCAAGGTGTACCTAAGAAATTAGCTAGTGAGTATATATCCTGTGAATATGTCTTACAAAGGGTTTAATCAGATTTCTCTTAAATATAGTAATCTATTTGTGTTCATCTCAAAAAATGAAATTAATTTCTCTTCATCTTTTTTTGTTTTGTTTATTTGCTGCCCCTGACTTCATTCCCTGGCATATGCACACAGACTACCAGAGGACTGAAAAACCACACAATGGTATCACTGGATGATAATCTCTGAGTGAATCATTACATGCCTACAGTAGATTTTCTCATAGGCTTGATAAGCAAAGACAAGAAGGATTTACGGTGTGTCTGTTCCCATGTTTGTGTGTATGTGTCTGTGTTGTTGAATATTATAAAGGGATTACAGTGGGGGTGCCGGTGGGCAGATTTGCATTGGTTTGATATGCCATCAATCTTTCTCGCCCTCTTCTAACTCTTGTTAGGTTTTTCGCTCTCATTTCATTTCAACACATCTCCTCTCCTCACATCCATACCACACACTTTTTGATCACAATAGTCCTTTTAGGACCTAAAGTCCCTCAGTTAAATAAGGTATGACTGCCTTGGTCAGGCTATCTGTGGTTCAAGTCTTCACTGTCAAAGCATGGAAAACTACCTGCAAAAGTCTTGAGCCACCCCTCACTTCTTTGTATTTTGCTTCCAAGGAGCCAGGCTTTCTTGTAATCTTTTTTACGTTTTTCACTCTGTTTCAGTCTAGTTCTTCTACCTGATCATTTCCACAGGAGTGTTATGTTTGTTTATTTGTTTGTTAAGCCACTTAACACTGATCTATGAGTCATTCAAGCACACAAAACGCCACCTAGCTCAAGGGATGAACCTGTGTCTGTGCATAACAGAAAACTTAACAAAGTAACAAATTTAAATTGTATCTTTGTTATTAGTTAAAATATAAAAAATTTTCCCATTTCTGTGCTGAAAGTCACAGTTTATTGGACATAAAATAGTGTTTTTACAAGAACAAGTCATTTCCAAAGCGTTGTTAGCCAAAAAAATTGGCATGCCTCAGCGTGGCATGTAATGTCCTTAAAAAGTTGTCTGCAAACAGAGCAAAAGGCAGCCAACATCCAAAGAGCTTTGGAATGTCCTTCAATAAGCCTGGAGAACTATTCCTGAAGACTACTTGAAGAAATTTTGAGAAAGTTGCCTGAGATACGCTGTGTTGAAGAATAGAGGTGACCAAACCCAATATTGACTTTCAAGCTTATTAGAATTGTACAAACTCAGTTTGCACAGAACTGTACTGTATATTAACCAAATATGTAAAACTTTCTTTTCATGTTTTAATCATATTCTCTACAAAGTCATTTATTACCAGAAGTCAGCATTTTCTAATCCTGAAAACTGTTGTTTTTGTTGTTGTTGTTGTTGTTTTGTTTTATTTTTTTAAATAATACTCTCCTAGTTTGATGAATTTGAAAATGCCAGTCTGACCTGTTGATGATTAAAAAAAAAAAACGTGGGTTTTTGAAAACACAGATGCAATTATCACATTGTCACGTACTCCAGCTTTGCAGAAAACTTAAGAAGGAACATTTCTGGCATCTCCATTTTTAAGTGTTAAGTTTCTTTGAACAAAAGTGTTTGCCAAATGACAGGAATATTATTGTATTGGTGGTTTTATCTAACCGTAGAGTCGGGGTCTTTAGGAACTAAAATCTCAGTGAAGACAAACGTGTGAGAGACTAGAATGCAGGCAGAAAAGGACTACAAGACAGCTCTTGGGAGTCCAATCTCCAGATAGAAACTTTCCTCAGCTTTGAGGGGAGCGATTGACGTGAAAACCAATGAGAGCACAGGATACTGGTGATTGACATATGTCAAGGTAGTAAATATGTTAGAGAGTCACCTAGAAAACTGGAGCATTGAATATCCACTAGCGATCAACTGTCAGCTTCAGAGCAGTGAGCAATGATCGAATCGCTTCCTCTGTGGATGCAGCCTTTGGCTGTTTATGTAAACATTTATATGTAATTCCATAGATAAAAGTACAGTAATAAAGTCACAACTCATACAATCTATGAAACCAATTTTAGAAAAAGTCTAGAAGTTTAGTACTGTATGAAGCAAAAGTTCAGACAGTTCTTTTTTTCCCCTTGTTTTCTTCTCTGTAACATATTTGTAATCTTTCATCTACCTATCCTAAACACAATATATATGATATGAGTAGATTTATTCTATTTCTAATGTATCTTGCTGCTTATATCCATTTTTCTCCATGTCTCTCTCCAGTCTATATCTAGAATTTTCTTCCTCCCTTTATCAGTTTAATTTGTGTTCTCTATCACCGTCTTTTCCTTAGCTACTCTTTGTATGTCTTACCTACAATGTCCTTCCGTGTCTATCTCTCTTTTATTCCTCCTCTCTTTCTGTCTGCCAGCTGGGCCTGCAGGCTTTCAGCAGCATTACAGCGTGTAAACCTCGGATTACAGCACCCAGAGTCTGCCTAGCACTGCATGCCTCTGTGGATCACAAATACACAAGTGTGTGACATTCACCCACACCATTTACACATAAACATATGAGATATTTAAATAGCCTTGGACACACATAAACCTTAAAGAAAGAAAAGGGAATCGTATATAGCATGTGTACATAGTAAACACACATTTAGTACATACACTGTTCTGTTCTGCATTAACGTCCCTCACTACCATAGTGAGCTTGCTAGAGGATTATCTTTCTGCTCCTCAGTATGTTTATCTAACTTTTCTGCTGATTTTTGCTGTTGTTTACCTATTTCCCTATGGCCTCTATGCACGTTGTGCAAGGACACATATAAAGATGATGCCTTCCAGCATTCAGCTAAATCATCAGTTACTGAATTTACAGTGCCTGTAAAACAACAACTGAAAATGTATTAAGTTTACACCTTAAGTGTTCTTCTCTCTTAAATAGCAACTTTTTATAACAATTAAAATGTGATGAAATATAAAACAAAGATCAAAAGACACTGGAAGCAAAACATATTTAACAAAACTAGTCAGAAGTTCATATACTGTAGAGTATGTACAGTTTGGTATTCTAGAGGGTTACTTAGCTTTGTACATGTACAGTGGACTGGTGTTATTATTGTGTGTATGCTCAAAAAAATCAAGGCAGTTAAATTTCTGGGATATTGATCTGATTTTACAGGTGGAGGCCACTGACATTTTCCCCTCCTCATATTTTCTGACTGTTTTTTTCACTAGTTTGGCATTTGGCTAGGGTCAGCATCACTAACGGTAGCATAAGGCAATACCTGGGTTCTAGAGAGGTTTTATAGGTAGTCCAATGACTCCAGGTTGGCACATCAATACATATTATTGCCAGAACATTTGTGGTGTCTCCCAATACAGTCTCAAGAGTATGGAGGAGACAGGCAGTTACTCTAGGAAAACTTGACGGGGCCATAGAAGGTCTTTAACTCATCACCAAGACTGGTTTCTGTTCCATAGTGCAAGGAGGAACAGGATGAGCACTACCAGAGCCCTACAAAATGACCTCTAGCAGGTCACTGATGTGAATGTCTCTGACCAAACAATCAGAAACAGACTTCATGAGGGTGGTCTGAGGGCCTGACATCCTCTAGTGGATGCATTTGCATTTGCCATAGAGTACCAGAATTGGCAGGTCCACCACAGGGTGCCCTGTGCTTTTCACAGATGAGAGCAGGTTCACCCTGAGCACATGTGACAGATGTGAAAGGGTCTGGAGAAGTTGTGGAGAATGTTATGCTGTGTGTAACACTGTTCAGCATGACTGTTTGGTGGTAGGTCAGTGATGGTTTGGGGATGCAAAGACCTATACAGGCTAGGCAACAGCATCATGATGCCATTAGGTGACGTGATGGAATCCTTGGACCCATTGTCGGACCCTACACTGGTGCAGTGGGCCCTGGATTCCTCCTGGTGCATGACAGTGCCTCATGTGGTGAGAGTATGCAGGCAGTTCCTGCAGGATGAAGGAATTGATACCACTGACTGGCCCCCATGCTCCCCTAATCTAAATCCAGTAGAACAGCTCTGGGACATGGGATATGTTTCATTCCATCCAATGCTACCAGATTGCACCTCAGGCTGTCCAGGAGCTCAGTGATAGATCCCGGAATCCCAGACCTGGGAGAAAATTTCCCACGGCACTATCCGTTGTCTCATTAGGAACATACCCCGACATTGTCAGGCATGCATTAAAGCACATAGGGGCAATGCCATTTTGAGTTGCGGCAATGACATTTCAGCAAAATGGACTAGTCTGCTGCCTCATTTTTTCACTTTGATTTGTCTTTGAATTCAGTCTTCTGTAGGTTGATAATTTTTATTTTCACCAAACAATGTGACATCCTTTCTTTCCTTAGCACGTTTACCTAGTCCATATCAGTTCAGATATTCAGCATGGTTTTTTTTCCCATTGAGATGTTTTCAAAGTATTCCTTTAATATGTTTCTTTATATTTATATATAGAGAGCCTGTCAGGGAGTTATTACGTGAACTCTGTTTTAATGTAACGAAGTGGATCTACC
>JAMQGT020009830.1:0-39276 GCA_024447675.2 Pterophyllum scalare
CAGAAATGTGAGGGGTGTACTCACTTTTGTGATACACTAACTCTGCATGTTTGATTTGGCAGCGTTTTACACCAGTTGCCCTTCCTGACGCAACCCCATCCAACAGATAAACCCCCTTAATCTGTGACTTCTTTTTGGGTTGGATTAACCTAATTAGATTAAACAGCTCAATTAACTAACTGAATCAATGTCTCAATTAACCCAGTTAACCTTAAAAAAAAACCCTGGTCATGAGATTTACCTCATACCAGGAAAGTCAACAAACACATCTTCTGTAACTTAAAATAATTCCATTGTTTCTGTTTGCCTTTGTTTAAAGCAAATACAGTCATGTGAAGAAGACGTTGCCTCAGGACTCTGTGCAGTCCTGTGGAAAACTAAGAGCAAACCATCATTCATTAGCTTGCAGAACCACTTTTAGTTTGAGGTAATTGTTTTCTGTTTGTCTTTATCAGTCTCTCATATGATTGTGGAGGATTTTTTTTGCTCACTTTTCTTTGTTGAAGGTATTTGTTTATTCACAGCTCTCTTAAGTCCTGCTTACGAAGTCATTGCAACACCGTGATTCTTTTTTTTTCTTCTTCAGGCATCCTGTTGTAGACTTGCTGCTGTACTTGGGATCATTGTCCTGTTCCATAGCATAATTTGGGCGAAGCTTTATCTGTCTGCAGATGGTCTCACTTTTTTTTTTGGTCTCACATTTGACTCTAAAATACTTTGGTATACAGAGGGGCTCACAGTGAACTTAATGACTGCAAGGTGCCCAGGTCCTGTGGCTGCAAAACTAGCCCAAATCATCTCCCCTCCACCACAGTTGGTATGAGGTGTTCTGTGTTCATCTCCAGGTTGGTCTTGTTTGTCCAAAGGACAGTTTCCAGAAGTCATGTGGTTTGTTCAGCTGTAACTTTGTAAGCCTAAGTCATGCTGCCATGATCTTTTTAGAGATCATGCTGTCTCCTGCCAACCCTTCCAAACAAGCCAATGCTTGTTCAGTCTTCTCCTCTTTGTTTTGTTTTGTTTTTCTGTGGGCACTGCACAGTCTGACCTAGGGTTGAATTTGCTGGGACATCCACTCCTGGGAAGATTATGGCATTGTGTTAACACACACCTGAATGCTCCAGACCTATGGAAGCAGTAAAGGTGTACATTCTTTTTCACATGGCTGTATAATATGACTGAAACAACTGCTAGTTAAATAAAATAAAGAGTTTCCATGAATAAAATTTTAACAATATGTCTCAGAGATGGCACCCATTCTCCTGCAGAGGTCAATAAACAAGCTGCAGCCTTCCTGGATAAATATGAGCCTATAACGAGAATACATGTGGGTGGCTTAGAGTTCTGATTAAACAAATTAGCACCCAAATGAACACAAAGTCATCCCAGGTGTTTCTGTCATCATTAATCCCCACTTTTTTTTCTAACATTTCCTTAAGGTCCCAGCCTTCATGCCTACAGCTGTTTCTGACCTTCTCAGCATTGTATATGAGAGAGTAGTCTGAGCTGACAAAGAGGATGTTCTCGGGCTTCAAGTCGGTGTGAGTCAGCTTGTTGTCATGGAGAACTGCAGAGGAGAGCACAGCAAGAGGGAGAGGAAGGAATTAAACTGAGTAAATTTATCAGGAGCAGACGCCCTCCTCTGGTCAAATCTCGGTTGGTTGGCTAGTTATACAGATGGATGTCATGATAGATTAGCAGGAGTTAATTAAATTTTAGTGAAGAAAATACTGCAAAGATGATACATCAGAAACCCAAATAAAGCCATCCCATCTGATAAAGTGTTGGTTTAATTAAAGCAAGAGAAAATATTTGATAGTGTGATGTGTCATTGCCAAGGGGCAACATCCAGGGATGAAAGTGAAACCAACGTGAAGGTGCCAAAAACTAAAGCTGCTCTAATGGCTGGTTCCAAAAACAAGTCAGTCCCCATTGACCCCTATGTTAAAAAGCATGTTTACAGCCTGGTACAAAAACAGTTTTGGCCTCTACAGATAGTTTCCACTTTCATAACAACTCATCATAGGTGACTTTTTTTTTTTAATAACTCATCCACCTGTATCCTAGAGTTAGAGGCATACCTGTTTTGATTGTCAGGTGCCCTAACACATGCATTTTAATGGGTTTTTAATAGAAACCTTTATTATTATTATATGCTGTGTCCTGCTTCAGCTTTTGATCTGTACATTGCACTTGTACAGGTTGCTTGCACATCACCCTTTCATACAAATATGAAAACTTCTGCCTCCAATGAATATGGTGATGGCCAAAAAGGCAGTGCTACAGCTGCAAAATGCATAGCCCAAAACCAGTGTGTGATGTCACAGTGGCCACATCAATCACTTATACAATCTGTGGTAGCAGTTCAGCTTTAATGTTGTTTATGTTTGCATTTCAAATATTTAAGAGTGTGCTCTTCTGTTGTTCCACTGGATAATTATGGGCCATAGTTGGCAGCATCCTGTTTCATTCTGAAGTTAGTTTGTCAGTAAATTGTTGAGTAAATTACGTTATGGCATCGTAACAAATGTTTGCGCTGAGTATTAAATCAGTGCTTGGTATGGCTAGAAAGAGCAGACTTCCTTCTTAACCATGCTTGTGGCACACTGTGTCTGAAGTCATTTGCTGTTTACTCAGTAGTTCACTTTTATTTGAGTAGTTAAGCTGGGAAGAGCCTTCAAAAATTCACAGTGAAACAAAAAGGTTGTCTACAGGGGCATCTGCACTACTATGCAGTAGTATTGTCTTGCTGAAATATGCCCAGCTTTCTCTGAAAAAGTCATCTGGATGGGCGCCGGGGTAGCTCAGTGGATGAGCAGGAGACCACGTATGCGTGGCGGTGCATAAGGTGAAGGTTTGAGTCTTGACCTGTCACCATTTATTGCATGTCTTCCCCCATATCTCTCCTCCCACTTTCCTGTTTCTGTATACTGCAAAACTGTCTAATAAAGCTGCAAAAGGCCAAAAAACCCAAAAAGTCATCTGGATCATATGTTGCTTTAAAACCTGTATACACCTTTCAGCACTGATGGTGCCTTTCCAGATGTGCATGCTGCCATTTCCACAGGCACTAATTCACCTCCATACCATCAGAGATGCAAGCTGGATGGTCTCTCTCTGATTTAGTCCAAAGGACGCGGCATCCATGTTTCCAAAAAAAAAAAATCCAATTTTGATTAGTTTGACCACAGAACAGCTTTTCATTTTGCCTCAGTCCATTTTAAATGAACTTTGACCCAGAGAAGACAGCAGTGTTTCTGGATCATGTTCACATATGGCTTCTTCTTTGTATGACTGAGCTTTAGCCTGCATTTGTGGCACAGTGAACTCTGTTCACAGACAATGATTTCTGGAAGTGCTCCTGAGCCCATGCAGTGATTTCCATGACAGAATCACGTCTGTTTTTAATGCAGCACCACCAAAGATCGCAGACATCTAACATTTATTTTTAGCCTTGCACGAAGAGGTTTCTCCAGATTGCCTGAATATTTTGATGATATTATGTACTGTTGGTGATGAGATAAACAAACGCTTTGCAATTTTATGTTGAAGCACATTATTCTGAAATTGTTAAACAATTTGTAGATGCAGTTTTTTTGCAGATTGGTGAACGCTTGCAGATCTTTACTTCTGATAAATTCTTCCTCTCTAAGATGCTATTTTTATACCGAACCATGTTACTGACCTGTTACCAGTGAACCTAATTATTTGCAAAATAGTCCTCCAGCTGTTTCTTTTTAGTACCACCTACCTTTCCAGATTCTTGTTGCCCCTGTTCAACTTTTTTGAGACTTGTTACTGCCATCAAATTCAAACTGACCTGGGTTTTTTTTTCTTAGAATTGTACATTTCTATTTCTCAGTTTAAGCATTTGATATGCTTTCTATGTTCTATTAAACACTGGTTTATGATATGACAAATCATTGCATTCTGTTTTTATTTTCATTTGGCCAAATTATTTACCTGACCAAGTTATTTTGAGTGACATAGTAATAAATATTTTGGTCAGCACAGCCTTGAATCTAAACTAAGCAGCACATGTTATGTTTGGAGATGAAATTTTAACTCACTAAACCAGTTAGTAAAGCTAAATAAATAAATAAGACACCACATTGTTTTGGGCTCTGGGAAATGTGATGTTATATTAGAATTGATCACCTGAATGAAATCAGGCATCATGAGGGAGCTCAGTTTGTCACTGACCTGTTACTTTAATTTGGCCTGCAGTTTTAAAAACAGAGGAATGTGCACAATCTTCAGGTAATATTTACCCTCTAAATAACCTGTTTGCTGTTTCATCAGTGGGACATCTGTGAATAATCTGCTTAGTATCATCACTGACATTAAAGCAGAGGTATAGAAGACAAGAGAAAATGGTGCTGCACAGTCTGCGTGATGCATATTGAACTCACAGCTGACAGCGTGGCAGATCTGCTGGGCCATGTGTCGGATCTGGTTCATTGGAAATGGCAGGAAGTTGTTTGATTTTAAGAAGTCAAATGTGCTGAGAGACAGCAGCTCAAAGGAGATGCACACATGGCCATAGTAGTTAAACCAGTGGAGCATCTGCACGCAGTTACTGATGGTAAAGACAGGGGGGAAAAAAAGAGGTGAAACATGAAGCACGTGAAACAAGTGACATCATTTCAGCCCCGTTCATAATCACAGGCTCACTGTTTGTTGGGCGGATTGTTCTCACTGATCTTCTCCAGGACGTTGATTTCCAGTTTAGCCGCTTCTCTGTATTTGTCCTTGTTTTTAATGATCTTCAGTGCAATTTGACTTCCTCCTCTGTGTGTTTAAACAGTATTTTTAAAAAGTAATAACCCACACACGCACTGCATATTGGTTCAACTTGAATTTCTAGATGAAAAAGTTACCTGCTGCGGTCCACACACTGAACCACTTTCCCAAAAGTCCCCTCGCCTAAAGTGTCAACTATCTCATCTGTAAGACAGATTGAGATCAGCTTAATGATGGAGCAGCATAAAGCGGCTGCTTACTCGTCCTGCAATACTATCACCTACATCTGTCTTCGAGGATGTCACCACTTTTGTAGATCAGGTGACCATTTTCAGAGTCCCTCTCACTGTCTTCTGCAGCCTTGCCACTGCCCCTCTGTAAACAAAGTCAGCTGTATTTATGACAGGTGGAGCAAAAGATAAAAAAATCTGCTTCTGTCACACTCCAACTAAAAGCAGACTGAGTAACATCTGTGGGTCTGTAAAGAGAAAGGTCACCAGCTGGACATATCCATGCATGGTTATAAAAGCGCACACAGCTTTGTGTATTTCCTGCTGCTGAGACTGTCCTAACGCAGCCATGATTAATGCTTTAAGCTTGATCGCAAAGACATGAGCCTGTTCCAAATGGGGCTAATGAGAAATGCCAGATGACTCTTTTTGAAGGAGCTGAGGCTCTATTTACATCCACATTCTGAGACTGTTATTAATATCAGAAGCTCAGCATGTGAGTAAGTGACACTTAGTGCAGGACATGAGCCACTGACATAAATAAACACATCCAATCTGCATGGGATTTCTTCTTAAAAAGCTGGAGATCTTTAAGAGATCTCCACGTAGTGCAGCTGGTTAAAAGTAAATCGCACAGATGCAGAAAGAGATGCAAGAACGTGCACACAAAATGCAGATACTCACAGAAAGGCAGAGGCAAATACAGTCCAGAAAGCCCTTAAATAGAGAATACAGCTCTGTCTTTCCCATCACACAGCAGTGCAGATCTACTCAGAGAAAAACCGAGCCTGAGCGGAAGAGAAGGGGATGGAGGGATGCTGCAATGAGGTGAAGGCGAGAGGCAGGTGAAGAGTTGGCAGGAGCAAATGACAACAAAGAGTTCTGGAGAGAAAAAGCGCCAAGGTGGGGACAATAAATATTCAAGCAGCAGCACAGGAACAAAGTAGAGGACGTGGAGTTGTGACAAAGTAAAAAATAGCCTGCAGTGTTGTCAGCGGAAACCAGAAGCGCAAGGAAGACATGACAACGAAGTCTAGCCACAAAAGTGACAAAGGAAATTTTTTTTTTAGGAAGATCTAAGAAAAAGTAAAAGGCAAACACAGAAAATAAGCGATTAAGACAGCTGAAGTCCAGACAAACCCAAAAAGTGAGGGACAGAAAGACAGAGGTGACAGACAGAGACGAGAGAGCGCTGAGACAGACGCTAAGAATAAACTTTGGTCACAACCCCCTGAGTAAGTCTTCAGAGGAGACTCAAGATGTGGTCACAGGGGCTGAGAGGATCCAGTTTCACCTAACTTATTTACTCTTCACCTTGCACCTCCTTAACCCCAGGCAGTATGTTTTTCCATACCCGACCTCCTCTGCATGCTACAGATACTTTATACAGTGAACACTTTCTTCACAGAAATAACTGGCAAAGGTCAAATAAGGTTGTTTATTTTGCGGTTCAAAGGAACACAGTTCTCGAACAGAGTGCGCAGTATAACAAGAGGGCAGTTCATTAAAGTTTGATCACAGATAAAACAATCAAAACTGTTAAAATATTAATCTAAAATCTCATAAAGCTGGTCTTGTTAGCAATAAGGAACAATTATGATCGCATAAAAAGACCAGATAAAATGTTTCTCACAATACGATATCTCACAAAACATTTAATAAATGTGGCCATTTTGTATGTATGATACAGTTTGAACTTGAACCAGAAGTTTACAGTCTGACTTTAACACAGGAAAAGTCCGAACAGGAGGCTCACGGCTGCTTCACTGACTGTTTCCATGTTACAACATCGGATGCATTTCTTCATAGCTGGAGCCGGGAAATATCAAGATGTCACCATAGGGCTCATCCTGCTCCACACGCAGCTTCCTGGCAGATAAAGACGCTACACGCCAACATAACACACACATAAACAGTTACTGAAACATGCTCTATTTACATAAAGGAAATAAAAGTCTTCTTTTTAAACTGGCTTGAATGCTGGTTCACTTGTGGTTCCTAGGATACTGAGAAGCAGAATGGGTGGAGGAGCCTTCAGCTTTCAGGCTCCTCTTTGGCGGAAACAGCTCCCAGTTTGGATTTGAGAGACAGACACCCTCTCTACTTTTAAGATTAGGCTTAAAACTTTCCATTTTGATCAAGCTAATAGTTAGGCTGGATCAGGTGCCCCTGACCCCTTAATTAGTTACGCTGCAATAGTCCTGGGCTGCTGGGGGGTTCCCATGATGCACTGAGAGGTTTCTTTTTCACTCACCTCTTTTCACTCTCAGTGTTTACACACCACTCTGCATTTAATCATTGATTAATATTAATCTCTGACTCTCTTCCACAGTGTCCGTTCTCCAACCCCTCACCCCTAACCTGTCATAGTAGATGACTGCCCCTCCCTGAGCTTGGTTCTGCCGGAGGTTCCTTCCTGATAAAAGGGAGTTTTTCCCTCCCACTGTCGCCAAGTGCTCGCTCATAGGGGGTTGTTTTGATTGTTTGTTGTATAGTTTGTACCTTACAATATAAAGCACCTTGAGGCAACTGTTTGTTGTGATTTGGTGCTATAGAAATAAAACTGAGTTGAGTTAAATTAAATCAAATGACTACGAATGTACATGAAGCACCAGTGTGTTTGTTGTCGGTTCCAGCATCATCGGGTCATTACTAAAGGGTGTACTAGTGACACTGCTTGTTATTTTCTTGAGACTTAACTCAGAACTTGTTTAAACTAAAGGTCACACATCATTAATCGGGGACTGCGACAAAGAGCTTCCTCTGCCATAGATGCTGTAATATTAACATATTTCAACACGAGTAGCACGATGATTCGATAAGTGCCTCCTTACCCAGCAGCCGCTGAAAGATGTTGCTGACAGTTTTGCGGGTGACCTCAGGCGGCAAGAGGGACTGAAAAAGCACAGGCTCTGCTTCACCCAACTCTGGCATCAAACTGGAAACAAACAAACCATATATCAGTCTTCAAATCAAACTCAAACGTCAGGAGGAAATAAAAAGAAAGTCATCTCTGTTTTACCCAGGAGGCTCTGCAGCTACTCTCTCAGGCAACTTGTCCACCACCTCTGGGATATCCTGCAGTGTAGAAACAGACCTGGAGACAGTGGACCTGCCAAAAGATGTGTGCACATAAGTGTGATTGCTCAGACACACCCACACGCAAAGAGATCTTTCTCTAATACCTACCCTTCAGATGTGTACAAGGGGGAGATCTCTCGAGACGCCTCTCTTTGGTCAGTTCCCTCCAGTGGCAGTGTATCCTGGACTGGATGTACACATGCATATTAATATAAGTGATATTTGCCTCACCCAACCTCTAACCTCGGCCTCAGGCCATGTGAATGCACAGAACAATTTAGCTTGTGCCAAATGCATCTGCAATGCTAACACACTGAGGACAACATGTTATGCCCAGCGAAGCTTAAAAAACTGCCCGTTTAAACCAAAAATTTGTCTCTGTTCAGTTTTGTGTGTTATGAATTTCTACATTAAGATGGATGTAGCCATTGTGACAACACCCTCTGGTTAGTGAGGTCCCACTAGTTAGTGAGCACCTGGAATCTTGAACTCCTCAGGAAGGTGTTTACTAAGCCATAAGTTGGGTTGTTTTTCCTTGGACTTTTCGCAACAAGAGGACACGCCCCCTGCTGGCCATGACACTTCAGCAGTGGCTTCAATTTTTAGAAATGGAATCTACATCTATCTTTATATAAGCTGATAATTTTACCTGAAATATCAAGCACCTCTGTTTCTGCCATTTCTCTGGGAACCTGCATTCGCACACAGACACATATAACGAGTTAATAACCTGGAGTATTTTTCCAAGGCATCACTGCACACAAAACACTTTGCTACACCTCTCTCTCGTGAACCTCCATCATCTCACGCTCTCTCTCCTTTTCAGAATCAGTGGATTCGGGGCCTCTCTCCCCAGCCTGCAGGTCCGAGCCGGAGAGGGGTGTGATGGTTGCACTCTGTCTCCATAGAAACTGAACCTCTTCAGGCAAGACTGCAGCGGGAAAATAGCTTTGTGGTTTATTTTTGAAAAGGTTACTTGATTCAAACCATTAATAGAGCTGGGGCGGCTGCTGAATGCAAAAAGTGAGGGAAATAAATAGAATTCAAGGTTCCACGTGTCGCTTTTTACTGCGGCAATTTAGAGAAAACAGCATAAAAAAATCTCAGCAGTTAGATTATTAGAAACCTCTAATAAGAAGAGGAAGAGGCTTGCAGCATAGTATGGCCATACTAGAAAATCAATAGTGTAGGAATGCATGCATTGCTCTACCCAATTTTGACCTAAGTCAAGAATAGGTGAGCTGAGATTTTAGGCATATTTTTATGGTGATGTGAGGATGCTTTGCTCTATTTTTAGCAGCTGTGATACTGACAGGTGCAGGGTTTGTTGAAGAGATCAGCAGCAGGAAGGATCCGTTGAGAGGAAAGTGGGGCAAGAAGTGGACGTCTTGTCTCGGTCAAAGGGTCGTCAATCTGCTGCTGCAGAACGTCCTGGGAGAGCTGCGTCTCCGGGTCAAAGAAGATCAGCTGCCTCCTTCTCCTCTTCCTCTTCTTCACCTCTGGTGGAGACACATCCTGGTGGTTGGAGGAAGTAGATTTACTAGAGGGTACAACTTTAGGGGTTTTTAAGTTGTAACCTATGTCTTGTTGTTATGTCATAAGCCATTAGTAAAAGAAAGTTAGGGGCATTGTTGGGGCTTCATCATAGAGCTGACCTCTACTTGGTGTTTATCTTCCACCAGAATGGAATGCTCTCAGATAGGTATCACACTCAAATTTAAGAAATTTCTACATCTTTTCCCAGGAAAACAATAACAGTTTTATCTTTCAACAATTATTCAAAGGATGCCGTTTGTTGCTTGTAAGACGGATGCCAACAGGTCTCAGTGAAGCAGCTGGTAAACGGACTGGTTCTTAAATACCTTTTCTACTCTACACGAGCACTCAAAGCACTTTATACAACATGTCTCATTCTCATTTCTGTGTAGCATTCACACTCTGATGAACGCATCGGGAGCAACTCGGGGTTCAGTATCTTGCCCAAGGATACTTTGGCACAGAGACTGGAGCAGCCCAGAGTCAAACCACAAACCTTTTAATTAGTAGATGACCTGCTCTACCTCCTGAGCCACAGCCACTCTGAAAGTGGCATGGTTGTTGTTGACTATTTCAGAAACTGCTGTTCTACTGGGATTTTTCCACACAACCATCTCTAAGGTTTACAGAGAATGGGCCGAAAAAGAGTAACTCTCCAGTGAGCAGCAGTTCTCTGAGCTAAAATCCCTTGTTGATGCCAGAGGTCAGAGAAGAACAGCCAGACTGCTTTGAGATGATAGGAAAGCAAACATAACTCAAATAACCACTTGTTACAACCAAGGTATGCAGAAGAGCATCTCTGAATGCACAACATGTTGAACCTTGAAGTAGATGGGCTAAAGCAGCAGAAGACCACACCAGGTGCCATTCCATTCCACAACATTCCACAACATTCAGATGGTAGGGTCAGAATGTGGTGTAAACA
This sequence comes from Pterophyllum scalare, assembly GCA_024447675.2. Classification (NCBI taxonomy): domain Eukaryota; kingdom Metazoa; phylum Chordata; class Actinopteri; order Cichliformes; family Cichlidae; genus Pterophyllum; species Pterophyllum scalare. Next base: position 10,513 of record JAMQGT020009830.1, read on the forward strand.
ACATGAAGGCATGGATCCAAACAGCTCAGGCTGATGAATATACAGTATAATGTGGTGGGAGATGTTTTATTGGCACACTCCAGACCCCTTAGTACCAACTGAGCATTGTTTAAACCCCACAGCCTACCTGAGTATTGTTGCTGACCGTGTCCATCCCTTTATGACAACAGTGTACCCCACTTCTGCAGGTCAGCAGGTCAACAGGATGACACGTCATGTCACAAAGCTCAAATTTTCTCAAACTGGTTACCTGAACATCACAGCAGCAGAATGAGTGGGGAATGTGTTCACTCTACTCAAATGGCCTCCACAGTCACCAGATCTCAATCCAACAGAGCACCTTTGGGATGTGGCGAAATGGGAGAGTCACACCACACATGTGCAGCCAACAAATCTGCAGCAACTGTGTGATGCTATCATGTCAATGTGGACCAAAATTCATGAGGAATGTTTCCAGCACTTTGTTGAATCTGTGCCGTGAAAAATTAAAGCAGTTTTGAATGGAAACGGGGGTCCAACCCAGTACTAACAAGGTGTGCCTAATGAAGTGTCCAGTGAGTGTAAATTTTATTAAGCAGGACCTGTCTTAGCACCATCTCAAAAGTAAAACTCATAAGTAAAAAGCCAGCACCTCTGACTCCAAACTTCCTTGACGCCTTTCGTGTTTCTTTGCTGTAGAGGGTGGCAAAGACAGGCCGGGCACAGAGATGGGGGTGAGCTGGTCTTTGGGGGGCTTCTCCGCGGGCAAGTCTGACTCTTCCTGAGGCAACAAAATGGCTTCCTCACTGGAAACAGTAGTGGGCTGCAATCTGACACAGGTACAGAGTCAGTGGATCACTGTGCGTTTGTGGTTTTGGTTTTTTGTCTACATAAGTATAAGTTACTCTAGAGTGGATCCCGTGATCTCCTTTGTTCCCTCTTTCTCCAGTTCTCCCACTCTTTCTTCCCTTTCCACCTCTGTTTCTTGTTCACTCAATTCCACCTTTTCTCCTGGCATCTCCAAATCTCCTGTTAGCAAAGGTTAAAGGGAAAAAAAACATACTAATAACTGACATCGCTCCTTCAGTCTACTCGTTTTTTTTTTCTTCATGAAAATGCTTATTGCTCACATGCAAACAGAAGCTCATAGTTTTGCCACACACCTTCTGGAAAGTGATCTGTTTGTGCCAGCAGGAGGTCAATGGTATCTACATGGTCCTCAACAAGCTCTGCGCCCTCAAACTAGCAGTGAGAAGAAGGCAGATGAGGAACAAAAGTCAAGGAGAAATTACACTGAAAAAATCTGTTTTCTTTTTACAGGTGTACCTCTGCAATGGGGATACCAACAGGCTCTGCCTCTCTCAGAGTGATGGCTTCTGGAGATACAGTTACACCTGAGAAAACAGAATCCTTAATAGACATTAATAAAAAAGTCACAATTTCAACAGCAGCTCCACAGAGGCCGGCAGAAGCTACGACTAATCACGTTTTTAAATTAAAGTGCTCTCTTCTGCCGAGTGAATTTTAGCTTAACAAACCCCTCCTGACTCTGTGGCATCCCTTTCTGAAGATTAAGTGTCTGAAGGCACTCTGCTCGGACCTGCCGTTTCTTTCTGCTCTGTACTTCTGACTGGATTTGCAATGTGAGCTCTGTCCTGATGGAATTTTTGTTCATATCACTGCACACAACCTGACATGCTGCACATCCCTGGACACGAATGTGGTGAACTTCACACTGCTTCTACTGTTTCTTGGTTTTTGGTTAAATAAATGATGACAAGGTGTAATATGTCGTGTGTTTTTGTTCATCTGAGGTTGCGTTTAAATGATTTTAAGAAATGCTAAGGAACAGATACATTTTTTTTTTTAGTATGCCTTGATACACAAAACCTTAGCAATGAAAGGGGTGTGCTTTATCACATGACTGTACATGTCTTTACAGGACTTTAACACACCCTACCGCTTCCTAGCACAGCAGCAGCGGCTGCACTGATCAGTTCAGGATGCTCAGGAGAAGCTTCTCTCGGATACTCCCAACTCATCTGAGAATCAACACAGCCAGATAACTCTTAGTTTATGAACTTATGAGATTATTTACAGCTCCATCTTAACTCATTGACTTCTAATACTTCATAGGGTTAGTTGTGACCTGTATCAGTGTATTGGGGCTAGGCATTGTGTCCTGCAGCTGCATCACTCCAAATAAAGGGTCAGGAGCTCCTTCGGTGTCCTCCAGTAGAGTCAAGAAATCTGGCAGGACCAGAGATGGTCTGGAAAACAATAGGAAGTTCAGTACCAGGAAAAGGCCGCTATTTTGCGCTTATACATGAAGGTAAATGTGCTGGGCACCATTTCTCACCTGCCGTGGCCATCCATATCAATTTTCTGTGAGGTTCTCCGTTTGGCCATCTGTCCCACAATGGACTGAAGTTCCTCTGAAAGGACACAAGTTCATCAACATCAAGAGCACTTGTGCCGTTCCTTCCCAGTGTGTTAATGCCTCCTTACCCAGAAAAATAGCACACTGCCGGTGGTAGACCACAATGACACCATACTGGAGCTGGGAGGACAGGTAGAGGGAGAAGCGCGGTCGTGGCAGACCCAGATGAGGTGGTGGGACCCGCTCCAGGACATAGCTTATGATGTTGTCACTGGATAGGCATTAGCTGAATTTTAACATCTGAGCCGACTATAAATATGAGAAACTGATTCAAATAACTCCTTACCAGGTGCTTCCGATGTTGACTTTTAGGAAATCCCGGCGGGGAACTTTGATGCCTTTTGTAGCTACCAGCCTGAAATGGGCACAGGGCAATGATGCACTCATTTTATATTTTATTAAAGATGAAAATCAAGATTAAAAGCTAAAGAATGAAGGGAACTAGAGAATGTGTAACTTTTTTAAAATTGTACAAAAGAAGAACCAAAAACAGTCTATTGTTGGGAACAGGTTATAGGACATTACATTAAATCCCCACAGACCTTTCCTGCCACCTGTACCTGTGGCCCATTATTCTTTTTTTCTTCTTTTTTGAGTAAAACTGAGAAAATCAATTATAAATATGAATATATTCTAATAGTTTTGACACCATTTGATGCTTGATGCTGCATTTTGGTCAGTATGTCTTGCTTGCATGGACTCTGTTGTTTCAATCATTACAAATATACTGATAAAACAGATTCACTGATAAAGAACAACGCCAATTCCAAAAAGGCTGGGACGATGTGCAAAATGTAAATTCAAAATAGAATCCAAGGATTTGCAAATCACATGAACACATATTTTATTCATATTAAAACATTTCAAATATTTAACCTGAAAAAATTCCATGGGCAGTACTCCATGGACTACACCCCCAACACCATCAGAGATGCATGTTTTTGAATTGAGAACTGATAACAAGTTGTATAGTCCCTCTCCTCTTCCGTTCAGAGGATGCTGTGTCCATGTTTTTTGTCCCACCACAGAACACTTCTCCACTTTGCCTCAGTCCATCTTAAATGAGATTTGGCCCAGAGGAGACAGCAGTGTTTCTGGCTCATGTTCACTCATTGTTTCTTCTTTGCATGACAGAACTTTAACCTGCCTTTGTGGATGTCACAGTGAACTGTGTTCACAGACAATGGTTTCTGGGAAGTGTTCCTGAGCCCACACTGTGACAGAATCATGTCTGTTTTTAATGCAGGTCCGCCTGAGGGCCTGAAAATCACGAGGATCCAGTACTGGTTTTCAGCCTCATCTCTGAATCTTTTGATATTATGTACTGTAGATGATCAGATATTTAAAGAATTTGCAATTTTACATTAAGAAAACTGTTCCACCAGATTAGTGCCCTCTGCCTATCTCTACTTCTGATAAATTTGGCCCCAAAAGATGTTCTTTTCATACCCAGTCCTGTTACTAACCTGTTACCAGTTAACCTAATTAGTTGTGTGTCAGTTTTCTGGGACAAAGTGTTGAAAATAAGTGCTTTTTTAAAGTACATTTGGTGCATGAAAAGTTCTTCTAGCTTAGGCACATTGATAATCTCCCAGTTTTTAACCTTTTATAGATGCAGTTTAATTTGCTTTTGAACTACTATTGATCAAAATTACTTTGATCAATATATAAATGAAGAAAATTCATAAAATGTCTGAACACACCTTGCAAAGCTGGGAATGCCCTCATTTTACACTTAGGAATCACGTAGCCTTTGATCTCTCCATCTTCAAAGCCAACGCCTTTTATAAACAGCTTCAAACACTTTAAACCTGATGTTTGTATTTGCTTTACCTCAGGTGCACCTGCACTCTGCCCTCTATCTTAATACAGTTAAATATATGCACACTCAAAGGCACTTTGAAATACAGCAGAAAATGAGTTTTAAATACACAAAAATGTCAGTAAAATTGATGTAAAAATGATAAAGTACCAAACTCCCTCCTCAGCTGTGACATACAGTGAACTGGACATTTTCCAGTGAGGAAGCGCACACATTTGATCACTCCTAACATGTCAACAGAAACATGCCTCTATCAGGCCTTTATAGACTAAATTATTAATATGTTTAACCACTTAAAAATGTATGTAAATGTCCTGTTCTGTCTGATTAAAGGATGACTGGGGCACAAAATGCAACCACTAGTGAACCTTAATGTATACTTCAAGGCTTTGTGCATAATAGCAGCACTTTTTGGAAGCTTTTTTTATGGTTTGAAATGAATCCAAGATACCTTTTTCCTATCAATCCTTTTTAAGATATCCCATCCATGAGGTTAGTTAACACTCCACTGATATAATCTAATTAGCCTACTGGCTAAGCACTGTGGAGTACACCTAAAAGTCGATTTAAAGATTTTAAGAAGATTTTTACTCACCAGATGGTAGAAAAGCATCCTGTGTGACGCTTTAAAACCGCAGGGTAGTAAAACATTTCTGCAAAGGTTTTTTAAAATAATAATACAATCAAATAGGTGACAAAAGCTGATAGATTACAGCTTCTCGGTGTACACTCGGAGCCGAGTCCGTCCACTGTGTGGGATGCATATTAGCCAGTTTGTTTATTTGTCTGAGACAAGACGGTTGGTCAGTCCTTCTCTGAGCATTTACATGATTTGCTGGTCACTCTGAAGCCTCAACAGTGAGAGCCTGAACTAAGATGTAACTTAAAAAAAAAATAAAAATAAGCACACAAAAGGTTAAAGATCAATTAAAATCAATACAGTAGTAAAAATGTTTCTAATACTCTGGTTTTATTGTGAAGTTTGGGCTTTTGTTTTTAGATTCAGGACCTTTGGTCAATTTCAAGGAAAGTATATTTTATTGAGATGTAAAGGAACAGGTCATTGGATAAAATGTGACAAATCAACATGCTCATATAAAATAAAACCAACAAGGCAGCAGTAATAAAATGTAAAAGTAAAATTTCAAAAAAACAAAACAAAAAAAAAACTCAGGTACAGTGTTGATGGGGCTCTAAGCTTCCTACAGGTAGGAGAGGTCCACATGGATCACAGTAGTCTTCCTCTGCACTCGGTGGAGCCGCAGCAGCAGAGCAGGACCTTACCCTCCACGCTGCCCACCTCATAGTTATAGTCCCAGGTCAGCTCTGTGCCAGCCCGGATCCGCCTGCACGAGGACACAGATCAGTGCAAGAACATGTTAACATAGATCGACCACTTTGTTAGGTACATATGCTCAGCTACTCATTAACACAAATGGCAGCAACTTGGTGCATTCAGGCATGTAGGGATGGTCAAGACAAACTCAAACAACCACTTGGCTACAGCAGCAGAAGACCACACCAGGTGCCACTCTTGGCTGGTAAAAACAGGAAACTGAGGTTGCAATTCACACAGGCTCACCAAAATTGGACAATAAAATATTGGAAAATTTTTGTCTGGTCTGAGTCTCCATGTCTGCTGCAACATTCAGATGGTAGGGTCAGAATTTGGTGTAAACAGCTTAAAAGCACGGATCCATCCTGCCTTGTAGCAATGGTTCAGGCTGCTGGTGGTGTAATTATGTGGAGGACATTTTCTTGGTACACTGTACTAACTAAGCCTCACTTAAACACCCCAGCCTGCCTGAGTATTGTTGCTGATCATGTTTATGACCACACTGTACCCATCGTCTGGCAGGTGCTTTCAGCAGGATAACACATCATGTCACAAAGCTCAAATCATCTAAAACTAGTTTCTTCAATATGACAGTGAGCTCACTGCATTCCACAGTCACCAGATCTCAATCCATCAAAGCACATTTGGGATGTGGTGGAATGAAAGACTGGCATCATGGATGAGCAGCAGACAAATCAGCAGCAACTGTGTGACACAGTCATGTCAATATGGACCAAAATCTCTGAGGAATGGTCCCAGCATCTTGTTGAATCTATGCCATGAAGAATTAAAGCAGCTCTGGACAAATTGGCATCCCACCCAGTACCAGCAAGGTATACCTAATGAAGTGGCCTGTGGGTGTGAAGTAATCTAGCTCACTTGTAAACACATCATTGTTGTCTCATCATGGGAAGGACAACAGCAGAACAACTGCTGCACAGAGAAAGGTTTAACATGAAGTACAAATACCGTGGTTTCTGAGTCTTCACCATATGTTTTAGCTTTGAAAGCTAACAGGCTGTGTGCCTCAGCAGGCAGAGTGGTCAGCTGCTTATTACAGAGTTTCTAGTCTAATCGTCCTCTCTTCCTCTGAGCTCCAAGTGCTGTTTCGGTCCGTGACATAAATCCAGTCCATTTACATTATGTCTTTGCTGGTGGCAACAACTTTCCACAACTATAAAACCATTCCTGTACAACCCAATAGCAGGCCTAAAGATGAGCAGCAGTGCCACCCTGCGGCTGTGTTCACATAGAAAACAATGCTGCATCTTTCAAATTGTTTCATTTCCACTCTACACGCCAGCCTGTTTAATAGAAGTCAAAGCATTCAGAGCATGGCTGTCTCAATACCATTATCACAGGCAAAATAATTCACAATGTTGATATCTAATAATATTAAGCAAATAAAATGAAGATAATTTTTGGATGATTTGACAAATAAGGCATAGGAAACAAAATAATAATAATAAGTTGGCTAAACCATAATGAATAACTGTCAATGATGCATGCAGGAGTCAATCTGTCCACTGCACATCATGAAGCATCAAACTACAGTGACTCACTGAGAAAAGGAGACAATCCTTTCAAAAAAAAAACAAAAAACACCCATGAGTCACAATTCAGTCTCACAGGGTAACTAGCTCAAACACTGGATAAGCAGAGAGGTGAGGAGGACAAACAATTCAAAAGATTGACCAAAATAAGATTCCACTCACTCAGGTGGACTTGTCACGTGACTCACTGGGGATACTGTGCTATCATATCATGTGATCCAACTCAGAAGCGTACTGCTTTACCTTAAAGGACAGCATTTCCCCTTGTAGTGGCTCCAAATCACACGATTTATCTGTTAGTGAATTAATTGAGTCCTGATTGTGGAGGACAAACTAACAGACATTGTCAGTGCTTTGGAACACAACCACCACCACCCCTCAGAGGAACACATACATTTTCTGATGACCGGGTCTGACATTTTGATCTCTCAGTTAAATTAAATCTCAGTTTAAACATGCGCAGGGCAAATATCTGGCAGATATTACGGAGCTGAAGAATGGAGGTAGGAAAAATTTCAAACATATATGCAAAAGTGAGTCCTAAATTCACTGAATTTTACATGAATTTATGAATGTAGACTTTCACACTTAATATTTATTAGGGGGGGCAAGCAAGTCAAATACAACAAAGCTTGTTACTTGTCACTACCATGGGTGACCGAATAGGACGCCCATATACAAGTGGAGTTTTTGCAGCTTGGCTGAACAGGTGGTGTCCTCTTTGGTCAAGCTTTTGTATTGTTCGGTCTGGCATAGGAGATGCAGCAAGGGGAGAGAACAAAATAGCATTTAAATTAAGAGTTAACAATCTCCATCTCTTTACTTAACAACGTAACAACAGCCTAACTGCACATGTGTGAGTGGCTCGGTCTGATTTAGCTGGTTTCTTGTGGGAAGTAAATCTCTACCATGGCAGCTAACACACTGTGACCAATTTCACCTAGCAATTGCCAGCAAACTCCAGCAACCACTCACCAACCTTGGGGAATGCACATTTTCCCCTGGTGATCTGTGGTAGTCAGGGGGCCACTGACCGGTCACTAGGCCTGTGTGACAACCTTAGCTGTTGTCAACTTATTTTAATCACCCATTAAGTGTGTAGATAAGCTGAGCCTGCAGTAAAAAAGCTACTAACAGAGAGGAGCGCCACGACAACATCCAAAGTGAGTCTGTAAACCTAACGGTGCTGCTGCAGGGTTGTTTATGATATTATCATAGGCGCATTTTTAACATGATATTCATTTTGCATTTTTAAACATCACGGTAATCCTCAGTAACAGTCGATCAAAACAAAATGAAATGACAGATATGTTGAATGTTTCTTAACTTTTCTTCCACGAATGCACCCTCCTGGTGATTTATTTGTAATGGTAATGACAAAAAAGCTACTGTTTTGCAGGCATATTTGACTACAGAAAATGAATGACTGGTAATCCTTTCCTCATTAATACAAATTATAAGATTAAGTAGAAAACTTAAAAATAGTTTCAAAACTCACTTGCTGGCAAAGAAGGCCACCCAGGGGAACCTCAAGTCATGTGTGTCTACAAACACATTTTGGACAAAAAGGTTTGGACTGCAGCTGTGCTGTAACACAAATAGAGAGCACAGATGAGGATGTAAGAGCAAAGTAACCAGAGCAGCATTAAAGTGGCATAAAATGGTCACACTGCCTCAGATTCCTACATTGAGGTAACGGCCGAGGTTTCCTTCCAATTTGGCATCAATGATGTAGCAGGACTCTTCACCATCAAAGAACTGGCGGGTGTTTTTCGTGGGAGTGTTGTCTCCACCCCCTCCCGTCTGCCCCTGCTGTCCAGCTTTACCTCCCACCAGGCCCTCCACCTCCAGGTCCACCTGTTTTTACCATCATCCCGTGGCTGTTTTTCAGGGCGATGCCACGAGTAGATTTCACAGCCACCTGCTTTTTAGTCACACCTGATCCAGATGCAAGAAGAGAGAAAGCCAGTGGAAAGTTACTGTGAGTATGGTGACTAAATAATTAAATAAATACATACATAAATATATACATATTTTAAAAAGCAATCCAATCTCTTCCTTTCTCTTTCTCTATACCTGGCGTGGCTTTCTCTTTGTCCTTGTTGTCTTCAGATCCTGAGCTGATGGTCTGAACATCATCACTGTCAGACAGAGTCATCACATCCTGCTTCTTCGCCATTTCTGCCTTTAGTGGACTGCAAAAACAAACAAAAAAACATTAATCTCAACAGGAATGCTTAGCTGCAAAATTAACTGAAATACATGTAAAAACAAAAACAATCTAAACATCAGTTTTAAGTGTATTTTTGTCCAAACTAACCTCTTATTATCTCCAGCTTCCTGTGAGGGAAAACAAAAAAGGAGGGGTTACTGATAATCACGCAGCACATTCATAAACAAAATAACCTTTTAAAAAGCCACCTTTTAATACTCATCCTCCTACAGTACTAAGATGAAAGTAGGATTACACCTTTATGTCTGTGTAGACACTTTAAAATCTTTAACCACCTTTTTGAGCCCCTGGCTCGTTAGCCAGGAAGCCACTTTGCTTTTTCCCGTCTCCTCTGGCATGGATGGTGGCTTCTCATCATCTGTTCTGGCTGAGACACTCATTCCATCTTTACTATCTTGACTCCCTAAGGCAGAGCAGGAGAGAGGCAAGTGTAAAAATACAGCACAGAAATCTTTTAAATATGGCTTCAGACTGACAGAATTAATGAGGAAACACTGCACATGAAGTGAGGGAGAAAAGCTTAAACGTGTTCCATGTATAAAATCAGGCTGTCCTAAACTCTCACCATATGGGATACTTGGAAGTCACACTTGACCAAAGCTACACTGAGATATGTATTATTAGAATAACATAAGAGGAAAACATTGTTGATTATTCCTATTTACAAAAACCTTTTTTTCATATTTAAACATTTAGTCTGATTATTAAAAGCTGTGTATTACACCAAAACTCATGTGCAACATAGGAGAGCCAGCTCATCAGGACAAGACACAGCTGTGCATTTATACTTAAACAGACTCTTTTGAGGATACTTATGTTTTTGCACAGAGAATAGAGACTATTTGAAAATAAAGAAGGCCAATCAATGTCCACTGCAAATAACCATTACTGAACAGAAGTGATGGCCTACAACACCAACTATCAGCCACTTAAACACAGGAGATGGGACGGAGATGACAGAAAAGCCTAAAGTGGTTGTATGAGAGATCTCAAAGCACACATACACAAACTTCTCATATTCACATATAACCAGGTCTAATGTGAACTGTCCTTGCTGTGAAATCTGTGCAAATACAAAACAGTGAATCTTTTTTAATCCAAGTTACACTACAAAGATGGCTCACCTTCCTTGTTGCCTTTGACCTGCCCACGTGTGGTGTAACTCCTCCACACAGAGCTGGAGCTGTAGTAGCTGTCCTTCACAAATGTGTCATCTGAACTATCGCTTTCATCTTCACTCTTAGAGTCTTTGTCCTCATCATCATTGCTGTCGCCAGATGAGCTCGAGCTTTGGGCTGTAACAAAAAAAGAAATGTGAGAAATTATATAGAGAATGAGAAGATCAGCTGGGGTTATGAGACCACCTTGATCTCTCATCGTTGGACTTGGACTTACTCTTCTTAGACTGTCGCCCCGCAGTGTTAGCAGATACTAAAGCAGAAGGCTGGATTTTTATCCTGGATACATCAACGCCACTTCCCTCACTGTCTGAACAGTGAGCCTCGCTCTCATAGCCCTCCTTGAAGTTCTCCACACTCTCTATGTGGTCCAGGTTAGCAAAATACTCATCACCCATCTCTAGACCTTCTTTGTCAGCAAAGTCATCTGTCAAGATTTTACCTGATAACGTGGCAGAAAAAAAAAAAGCAAAGAATTAAGTCTTCTTGCAATCAAGTCATCATCTGAATTCAAAGTCTGTTCCTCACCAGCATAGATGCACACAAATGAGCCCTTAGCCACATCATCCAGACATCGGATGCCCCAGCCTTTGTTCTGGGTTTTGAAGAGTTGAAGACGGACCTGCAGGCCGTGCTGCACCAGCCGGTTGGTGCACATCTGAGCATTACATTTGCATCTTTTATTACACTCATAGATCCTGAAAGAGAGCGAGAGTGGGAAACAAGAAGACAAGAGATAAGTGCCTCTGAAACAAGACAGCCCAATAAGCTGTTCTGCTTAACAGTAATTATCGTCTTATGAGGTTAGAAGGGGTGAGAATGTTCAGTATTATTGTTCAGTTTCTGACCCTGTGGGCAGGCACTCCTCTAATCGTTTGTACGAGTATCCTGCATTTGGGTTGATCTGTCCCCCCGGTGTGCAAGCTGTAGCCTGAAGGGTCAGCTGGTGGCAAGAGCATTTGGACCTGTAATTAAAACATAAAGAAGAAGGTATTAAGGTATTAAAACCAAACGACATCCTCAGAGATCTGGCACTGGGAAAAATATGAAAAATGAACAGTCACGAAAAAGCTGCTTCACTAACTTGTCCTGACAGCCATCAGTGCAATCACAGCCAACTAAGAAGTCTGCACTGGTGTTGATGTTTACTCCACCTTCAGGAATACGCTCTTTACCTGGAAGAGAGGACAACACCTAGATTCTTTTCTTTTCCAGCCATTCTTTTGCAGATTTGCTGCTGTGCTTGGGATCATCAGTTAAGGCTAGATCTAAATTGGGTATTCAAACAATGGCCTCACATTTGACTCTATAATATTCTGGTAAACAAAGAACATTATGACTCAATGACTGCAAGGTGTCCAGGTCCTGTTGCCGCAAAAGAAACCTTAATCATCACCCCTCCACCACTGCGCTTGAAAGTTGGTATTCAGGTTTTTGTGCAAATATGCTGTGTTTGGTTTTCACCAAATGTGGCATTGTGCATTATGACCAAACATCTCCACTTTTGTGTCATCTGTCCAAAGAACCTTGTTCCTGTGGTTTGTTCAGATGCACCTCTAACAATCTAACTTTTATGACCATGTTCTTTTTAGACACAAGAGTTCTTCTCCTGGCAACCCTTCCAAACAAACCATTCTTTTTTCATGAACTTTAACATTTAACATGTTAACTGAGGCCCATTGAAATTGAGGTGTAGCTCTTGGGGTTTTGCAGTTTCTCTAAGAATTGGACAATCTGACCTCGAGGTGAATTTGTTGGGATGTTCACTCCTAGGAAGGTTGTGGCATTGTGTTAACACAAACCTGAATGCTCCAGACCAGCAAACTTAAAATTAAATTAATTAAATTAAATTGAATTAAATTAAATTAAATTAAATTAAATTAAATTAAATTAAATTAAATTAAATTAAAGACAGGTTTTCTCATCAAAACTATTTTTTTAAAAATCAATACCTTTTTTTTTTTTGGATCACCTCTTAACAGTTTAAATTATGAGCATGTAGTGGGTCATAATGGATGAAAAAGAAAAAAAAAGATTTTGTTAGTGTTGTCTCTTTAGTACTTTCCAAGACCAGTAAATATACTCTAATGCTGGTTCCCCTATAAAACAAAGATCTGACCAAAAAGATAAAAATCCCACCTTCAAAACAAACCCAAAATAATCTCTGTCCCTTTGTTACCATCTCAGTGTAGTTCTTACTGTAAGCTACAGCAGGAGGTGGAGTGGAATCAATCTCATTGACACAGGAAAGTGGAATATCCTCCTTTCCGCCAGTTATGTCTGGAATGTAATAGAACGGCCTTTGTGGCTGGAAGGGACGATCGACGAGCACATAGGGGTCCAGGCAGAACATCTCTAGGAATATAAAGTCACAGGTCGTCTGGAAGAGGTACTGCTGGATTTCCGCCATGTTACGCAGGCAGAGTCCACATGGAGCCTTGTAGATCACGTGGAAAGACATCTGAGGAGTAGGCATATAAAAAGGAAGCGTTATACCTAAACATAATAAAACCAAGAAATACATTTTAAGGTCATCAGTCGTGTTGCTGTTCATGTTTACCTTGCGGTTGACTTTGCGCCGTCCTGTCATACGTCTGAAGTCATACAGCAAAGGTGTGAGGAGCGGGTTCTTCCCTATGTGCATGCTTGTTGTTGTGGGTCGGACGCGCTTCAGACAGGCGGGCTGACAAGTGTGCGCCAAGTAGAATATGCGGTCGGTCGGGGCACGGTACGAGGGCTGGTGTGGGATGGTGGCCATTGCGTGGGTAATAGGAGCAGGAGCAGGAGCTGGAGCTAGAGGGGTCATTTGTCGCTGATACGTTTGTGTGAAGGTGGGTGCCACAGTATTTGGGGGATTCAACACTCTTGCACTGTGGATTGATGAGCAAAACAGGGTAAAGAAAGAGAGTAAAGTTAATGCTTTCTGTGCTGTGCATGGCTAGTTTCATCAACATAAGAAGATGACACACCCTGAGAGGTTGCTGTTAGTGGATGAAAGAGACTGCAAGACCTTAGAGGCATGTGTGCCTCCCACCCCAGGAACAAACGGAGAAGTACTCTTCCTGGCCATCTGATGTTTATTCCTTCAAGTCAGTGAAAAGGAAAAGAATACACGAACAGTCAGCTAAAGAAAAAACAATCCAAAAACTCATCATTTCAATGTTTTTCTTTTCTTTCTGCCATATCTTTGCCCATCTGACACTAGCAAGTGCTGAAATAGCAAAATCATGCTGGTAGTTTTTCATTTTAGAGCTGTGCTATACATTTGGCATGGTTCTAGCCAGAAAAAAGTTTCAGCCCAGCGCACAAATGTGTTTTTGTTGTCTTTGTTTTTTTGTTTGTTTTTTTTTTGGGGGGGGGCAATTAGCATTAACAAGCTAATGCTAAATGCCGTGCCAGCTTGATAATTCAGTGACGTAGTTGGATAATAATGTAATATTCTGTTATAATGGTTGGTCCTACGGGTCACTGAAGGCAGCTGATTCTGATTGGACCATGTGACTTGATGCAGATAAGGAGTGTGGATCCCTGTAGTCTGTGTTACGCTCCTCTAGACAGATCGCCAGTCTGTCACAAGGCTAATACAAACAGAGAGGCAACCACAAACTCTCACATCCACACACCCAGTGTAGAATCACTGGTTAATCTAACGTGCATGTCTTTGGACTGTAGGAGAAAGCCGGAGGGGCTGGAGGAAACCCACACAGGCACAGGGAGTATGTGCTAACTCCACACAAAAGACCCCAGTCACCCAGGACAACAAACCTTCATGATATGAAGTGACATTACCACCTCACCCACCTGCTGATAATCCTGTTAATCTAAAAAGATTTGTTTTCTCTCTTGAGCTCAAGGGGCAATCACATAAACCTAATCCTATGCTGATTTTGGAGAAAACAAATCATATCTTGTAGCATTCCACCCACATATTCCTTTTCATTTAGAAACATGTCACGTTGCATTGGTGAAATGAAAACTAATTAAAATCTGCAACATTATAATAAGCAAATAAAATGGTTTGTAAAATATTTAAAAATGTGATCAAATGGAAACATTATCTCATAAATAAAGAGTTTCTTATTACATGCTTTCCTCCCTTCCTAAGTTTTTTTTAATTGGACCTGGCATGAAGCTCCAACTCTAAATCTGCCTTAACTTCCACTTTTTTTTAGCCAAGTAAAGCCAACATGTTTATAAGCATCTCTCACTGTGAAGATGGCTGTGATGGAAGCATGGGCTGAGAGCTTTGTTGAGGCTGCAGGGCCTGTGGGCGCTGCTGAAGCTGTGCTGTTGGTGAAGTCTGGCTGGTCGAGGGCTGTGGTGCTTTGACGGGAGACGCACCAACATGTCCGTCACTGGTATATTGAACTACTGGGCCTTTGCTCCTCAGTGCCCCTGGGGACATTAAAAACAGGGCAAGAAAAGAAGTTGAATTAGAAAGACCACAAATAGAAAATCACAATGTTAATGAAGGAATTGTTAATGTATGTGTGAAGGGTTTTTACCCATGCTAGGTCTTGTCCTCTGCTGGCCAGCTTGCTTCTGGGTGTTGGCTGTGGTCATCTTCAGATTGAACATCGGCTCCAGCCTGGTGGAGCCTCTGTAGATCCACTCACTTCTCTTATCATCCTGTCAACACCAGGCACCACAAGAGGTGTAGTCACTCAGCTGCTCACGTGTTAGGTCAGTTTTTATAAGGGACATTTATCCAAACTGAAACAGTATCGTTTTCATTTGCTTATTCATTTGTACATCCTTAAGGAAGGGTGTGAATAGAGGGATATACCTCTATTCACAATAACAGCAATATTTAATTTGTAATTATTAGTGAATGCCATTGTTATCATTGTTTATATCCACTATCTCTCCTCTGCACATGTCCAATCCATTTCTAATCCTGTCCATTCTGGTCACTCCCATTAAAGATCTTAGCATCTTCAGCTCTGCCACCTCCAGCTCGACCTCTACCACATTCTAAGCCTTCCCCTTCACTCTTGCTACTATCCTTCTGTCACAAATTACCCCTGACACTACCCACTCCACCCTGCCTGCACTCTCTTTTTCATCTCTCTTGTGCACTGTCCATTGCTTTGTATGGTTGACCCCCAGGTATTTAAAATCATCCACCATTACTATCTCTGCTCCCTGCATGTTCACTGTTACACCTGTCTCCCTCTCATTCACAGACATGTATTCTGTCTTGCTTCTACTGGCTTTCATTTCTCTTCTGTCCAGAGAACACCTTCACCTCTCCAGGTTATCTTCCACCTGCTCCCTACAATTTGTTCTACTTTTGCCCCTCACTAAAAGTCCAAATTCACTCCCTGTCAGGCTATGGCAGGTTTAGTTAAGATCAGTTTACAACTTTTTTTCAGTTGAATTATAATTAAAGATCATGAAGGTCTACTTAAATAAAACCTGAGATCCTTTTTTTCAAAGGATAACGAAGCTCCACGTTAAATGACTGTGATCTTAATACTGGGGGAAAAAAATCATTGTGATTATGATTTCATCATTAATCAAGCATCCCTATGTAAAAGCTCACAAAAGGAGAAACATAATCAGGTTTGCTGGCAGCAGGAAGCCAGGTTCTTCATAATCAGTGACATCAGTGGTTCCATGTGTTTATGTAAGGCCTAGAAAGCATCCTCTATAAAATATATCATGCTTTAGGTGATACAGAGGGCTACAGTGTGTAATTCCACACGTGTAGCAGGTCACTAAATAAAACTTCATACTAGACAGTTCATATCCATTACAAACAAGCATTAAATTAATGCCATTTCTGGTGCAAACATACCAAGAAGAGAATCTTGACCAAGCTGCCATCCACCTCCTCCACTTTGCTCTTCCACCACGTTCCCTCCCACTCTGTCTTGATTATCTGGCCAACCTTTAGGAGCACCATTGGTCTGCTGGGATATGCGGTTATGTATTCCTCGATAAAGTCTCGACACGATGCATCCTCTATGTCCTCCCAAGTACGCCTTACTGTAAAAATAAGAATAATCTCACTTTTACCAATGAAATTTAACTGAAAGTGCAACCTTTTTTTTTCTTTTTAAATCTAAGAAAATCTGAGAGGAGGGCTCTTACATGGTCGGCAAACTGGGTAGAGCTCCGGTAGTGTCACATATGAAGCATAACCATCATCAAAGAAAATCAGAAACCTGAAACACACACAAAGTCCTTTACGAGGAATCCCAGGCAATCAGCACCACCACAACCCCTGAGATTTTTGTCCTTCAAACCCACCTCATGCGGTTTTTGTTGTTCGGCATTTCTGCTACTATTCCAGCATAGAGCCACACCAGGTTTCCATCCTTGTACTTGGCGACCACACGAGCACCAACATACAGACTCTCCAGAGTGGGGTTATAATCAAAAGCCACATGATTTCCAGACAGCAGACTCTTGCCTTTATCAAATTTCACTTTATACTTGAATATACCATTTCCTGAAAACAGACAGAGGGTGTGGGGCATTAACAACAAAGCAGAGAAAGGAAAAATAAAAAGCACGTGCAATAAGAACCTGGCAGAAAAGGAAAATGATAACGCACCAACTGGGTTGATAGCAACGAGGGTGCCTTTGTGCCACGTCTTGGTGCGTTTCTTTCCCAGAATGCTCATCCCGACTTTGAGCTCATCCTCTGGCATGTTAGGGTTCGGCTGGGCCAGCGACTGAGATGTTATTTGGGATACAAACACGGCAGGTGTTGAGCTGTGAATACCTGAAGGGTAGAAGAGCAACACACATTAGTATCAGTATTTCAACACAGGCCTGATGAATACAGCAGCACCTTAGTGTGTGTTCACCTGACTGAGCTGAAGGCTGTGCTGGCGGTCGGAGCAATGGAACACCTGGTGATGGCTTGTTGACCATTTGGACCAATTTCTGCACCTGCTGGGAGCTTTTCTGCAGCGCTGTAGAAGCATCCTTTAACTGGCATTAGAAATAAACAGGATATGAGGGTTTTTCCTTGCTCACAACGGTCCTTTGGTGGAGGGCGCATGTAAGCACGATTGGTTACGTATACTGAAGGAACAGTTTTTGTTACCTTACTTTGTCACTTATTTTTTGTCAGTTTGATAAAAAAGTATTTCAAGCATGGGTAAATTAAATCACACTTAGTGATTAGAAATATTTTTTTAACCACAGTCCTGGTGATTTTCCTGTGGTGGGTGCCGAAGTTTTTCATATGCAGGAAAAACACTGGATAGAAATCATAGCTCTGTGCCTGGTGACCCGTCCGGGGTGTACTCTGATTCTTGCCTTATGACAGCTTGGATAGCCTCAATGTAGCTAATGGTGGGATATATATGTCCTGGAATGGCTCTTTTCTTAGTTAGAAACTTAAACAAGAGCACCGCTGAGTGGGTGCCAATGCTCAGCCGTTTTGGATTCGAGGGAAAAGTCAAAAGAAGGGGATAAATGAGTCACAAGATTAATATAATAGTGGTCAGAGCCTCTAAATTCATAATTTTATAGTTTATAAGGCATATGCATGTTACAGGTCTGTTGATTATTGAGTATTTATTTCAGTATAGTAGTGTACAGTTCTTTACCACCTTCTACATCACTTCAGTGTAAATTGATGAATGAATCACTCTGGTCTTTACTGCGATCTTTCCAAATTATTTCACATTAATGTTTTTATCAAAGTGCTTAAAACACCTTTTTTTAAAGAACTCTAGTAATTAGGTGTATTGTAGGCAATTTTCACTGCAAATATTAATCAGTGAAATTAAGGAGGAAAAGCAGTAAAAACACTGAAGCTCAGCTGTGATGTCATCAAGTAAGCTAGCGTTCCAGTCACAGAATGACCGCGCTGCGTCCTCCCGTCCTCAGGAAGTCCTGACTCCCGTGCGAACTTGCCAAATACGAACTTGGGTATTAAGTATTAAGAAAAAGTATTGAGTATTAAGAAACGGCCAGTGATAATAAACTATCACCAAAAGTGTATACATGACTTTTAATACGTTTTGTTACCACAGCAAAAAATAACAATAAACAGTGGGTAACAATTGTCATAAGTGTTAGAAAACAACCATATGAACAAAAGGTGTAATAAACTGTCACTAAAACAGGCACAACTGGATAACTAATTTACAGAAAAAAGATTACTGACGGTTGTGTACACACTGTAAAATACAAGTCAGTGCTAGCATAGTTGTAAAAATCCCCATGTACAGAAACAAAATGTGCAAATGATAGCAAGATTCCACACTTATTGTTTTTTTTTACATTGCTAATATTAATAATGTATCAGCCTTTCCATAAGGCCTGTCTTTATATGCAAGTTAGAAAAAAGTAAAACAATAAAAAGACCCTTTGAAATGAAAAAACAGTGCTTACAAACATCACGGCTTTGAGGGCACCGTTTGTTTAACATGTGAACTCCTAAAAGCTGAATAAAGTATGAAGCATTTCTCCTGCTCTGTGTGATGAGTGTGAAAAGCTATCAAGCAAATTGTCTGATTTTGGTCAGTCATCCAGGATTAAATCCAGCAGGACAGACGGTGGTTTTGTCCCACCGGTTTTACCAAGGGCTTTATCAGTCATGTCTGGAAATCTGTTTGTTAGATATCAGGAAAAACTAAGCCAACTGAGAGCGTTAAACCAGCAAAATAACAATTATTCTACTGATAAATACCCTCCTCAAACAGACCAATATAAAAGAGAATTCAGTAAGTACAGTAATAGTTTCTGTTGCTCTCACCGTTGGATCTCTCCCTGGAGTTAGAGGCTTCTTTGGAGGAACCACTGAAAATGAAGAACAGAAGCAAAACAGATCATTAATAGGATGATTGTTACATACGAGCACTGAATTGCAACTCTTCTCAAAACTAAACAGTACAACTTACAACAGCCAACAGCAATGACATCATCATCATCATCGTCGTCTATCTCAATGACTTCAGAGGACAACATGGCTCCTCCACTTCCCTCATCCTCTGAGCTGCTCTCTCGGTAGACGAGACCATTTTTTCTGTAAGTTGCCTTCACCAGCTTCTCACACTCCAATACAGATCTGAGGAGGGGGATGGGGGGGGGGATAAGTGAGCTGTGGATTGGTGCATCATGTGGTAGTATAGACAGTTGTTTGCAGCCCAATACACACGCATCACTTAATGAAGTAAATAAATATCTTAATTGTTGCTCACTGGTTGGCATCATTGAGAAGCTTCTCTGTTTTGGCCTTCTCGTCCCTCTTTCTGCTCCACCCATTCCTTTAGTTCTGACAACTGAGCCTTTTTCTTCTGCACAATCTCGCTCTTCTCCACAGCTTCTTCAATCCATTTCTTCAGCTCATCCAAAGAGACACCCAGCTCTTCTTCCAGACTGGAGTCCCAGCCATCCACCTCCATTCTGAGAAAGGAACACAAAAACGTGTAAATGTGTACATACTGCTCCTTCTTCCAAAAATTTCTTCATATTTGCCCATTTAACCCTTTCTCACACACTGATATAGCATTTTAAAGACTGATACTGATATTTGGTGATTTAAAACTACAATATTCTGACATATTAGCTGATTTTCTTTCTTTCAGACACATGAAGTATAAACAGATTTTCCTAACATTTGTTATGTATAGATATTCATTTACTCCTTTACGCTCTTCTCAACTCTGCTCAGATCAGCTGGATGTTGTTTTTGTGATGTTCCAAACCCCTGTTGCCAACAGGGAAGTTGCAGAGTGCCCTCTGGCTGACAAACTATGCAACCTCAATGCTCAGAACAAGAGCTGAAGAGTGTGTCTCCCATCTCTTCTTTACTTTTTTAATTTTCAAAATTTAAGTGAGTCCAAACTTTTGGGTGGTACTGTATATAAAATAACTGCTGTTAAATGTTTTTTTGAAAAATGGTCTGTTGAGCCACTTCCAGCATGTTTCTTTTCCCCTCACTTTAAAATCTGAGACAATGTTTGAACATGAATATCTCAAAAACTATTAAAGGTAAATGCTGAAATTTTCACTGGCTTCTCTTACCATAAATCGCGATCTGTAAATCAGGACAGATTCATCAAAAAAATGAAATAAAATTAATTAAAGCTGTGCTGTAAAGTCCCATATTTGAGCAAAAAAAAATAAAAAAAAATAAAAAATCACATTGTGTAAGACAACTAGTAACAATTTCAGAATGGTATATAGCTGTATTTCACAATAATGCAAAATGAAACACGGAGAATACTTTTCAACATTCTTAGTCACAAAAATGCTTGATTTAGTAAACATTGCACCACAAAAAACAAAATACCAGTAAATAGCCTAATCCAAATAGAACAAAATTCTGGAGTTTCCAAAATGGTACTCCAATTAAAATTGAGAAAATAATTCTGTTAAATACATGAATATTTTTCATTTTCGAGATCTAATCTACCTGCCATTTTGGGATCTTACTACCCTGGGGGAGTCTAATAATTCAGGTTACGTTTAAAATATACTAAGAGGTATTGAAAACTGAGCAAGCACTGATGTAAAAATTTTCATAAAAATAAACACAGCCAAACAAAAGTAATGAAAAAAGATTAGTAGCTCATTTCATGTGAGTAGTCTTGCAAGGCCAGTTGTCGAGTCCACATTGCATGATTGATAGTCCAATGCAAGACCCTAACCCTAATGTCATAACTGCTGCAGGCAATCAGGGATCAGGCCATACTGAATGGTGCAAGAACAGTAATATATATGTAACTGCTACATTATTGCATTTTTAATGCCCTGTTTTTTATGAACTTGCCTACAAAGACCAATAAACCTGCACATCAACACCAGCCACACACATACAAACAGTAACCACTGTTGTGGTGAAGCACTGTGGCCTGCTTTGAGGTGAGTCCAGGTGTACCTGGGGAATCTGTGTGAACCAAACATTAATACCATAAAATGTACAGATAGTAATGAATGAAATTTAAATTTACCACGTTACTCCACACCAAAGGCCCTGACTGACACATTAAACTTGATAGGGAGACTTTGAGGAGGATAACGTGTGTGAGGAGGTAAAACTGATCACCACACAAACAAAAAACTGTCAAAAGGAACTACTGTAACAGCCAAGCAAGTTACAGAGACACCTGGAAACACGAGATCCTTCTCAGAGAAACTTTATCTACTGTAAAGCGTTGGCTCTCACCCAGACTGAGCAACAACGTGTGTTAGACTGTGTGAAAGTGTCTGATAAGACACATTAAAAACATCAATGGATCCAAATGTGTAAAATGATCTTAGACTGTATGTCCTCATATGTAGAAACCGTACATGACCTCCTCAGTGTACCCACAACATGTTACGGGTGGCTTTGTTTACATGCTGCTGATTAAACTTGAACCTGAAGAAAGTGCAGTGTAGATAAAAGAAGCAAAGACAGAAGCCGTTTGTGCTAGTAATAGCAGTAATTATTTAATAGTTAAATCTTTAATCGCCAGTCTAACTATTAATAAAGCAGCCGCACGAGTGAATAGAGTAGGCTGCTACTGGACTGCACACAGGGAGATGCATTGAATTAAAAATCCACTTAGTTTATTTGGGATCATTTTCAGTTTAATCTTAGCGTAGCTGCTGACAACCATGACTCCATTTACGTTTAATTCAGACGTGCAGAGGAGCTGAAAGAAGCCACACAGGTACAAGGGAGTGCAAGCTAGCTCGTTAGCCTAGCATAAATGAATCTCTCGTCTGCTGAATAACTGATATGTGCGGCTGGAAAATAGACTGCTATGCGTGCTGTGGAGCTGCAGTCAAAGAAAAGCCGGGCCCGACATGTAACATTTCTCCTAAAAACAACACTCACCCCTCGACGGTTTCCATCCTCTTCGCTCCCAAATATAGTAGCTAGCCAATGCTACCGGCTAGCTACGATGGGGGAGTGAATGCCTTGTGTGTCAGGGAAACCGACGTGGGCGGTGTTAGCTCGCTTGGTTACGCTCTGTAAGGTGAAGCTCCACCCACACGGGTTACCCAGGTTTTAGAAAAGTGCAGCCCGTGCAGTCCTCGGTAGACCCCCTCCCCACCCCCGATTAAAGCATGGAAAGAGATTTACTTAGGACAGCCACAAAGTATATGTTATATGTTCAACTGGTGCCTAATTTTTGTGTTTTCCTTACATATATACAGATATTTCATCATCATAAAGCTTTTGCTCCAAAAATCCCAAAACAACAACACCAACAACAAACGAAGCCAGATTGCAACATTTTTATTAGACTCCGCACAAGTGCAGTTAAGCTGTACAATACTGCATGTGGGATTTAACTAACTGCTTTAAACACTGCTTTCATAGGTTCTCTCCACCCAGGAATTTTACGTCTTTTGTTACATAAGGCCACTTTATTAGGTACACCTGTTAAACTATTCATTAACACAAATGTTAATAGTAGCAACTCAGTGCATGCATTCAGGTCATGGTCAAAATGACCTGCTGAAGTTGAAACCAAGAATCACAGTGGAGAAGAAAGGTGCCAACATGAAAGCATGGATCCATCTGGCCTTGTATCAATGTTTTTCAGGCTGCTGGTGGTGTCATGGTGTGGGGGATATTTTATTGGCACACTTTGGGCCCCTTCATACCAACTGTGCACCATTCACACACCACAGCCTCCCAGTCCATTTCTTTATGACCACTGTGTATCCATCTTTTCCTGCTTCCTGCAGGATAACAAACAATATCACAAAGCTCAGATCATCACAAACTGGTTTCTTGAACTTGACAGTGAGTCAGCTGCACTCAAATGGCCTCCATGTTCTCAGTCTAATAGGAGGTTCTCATCATGGATGTGCAGCCAACAGATCTGCAGCAACGGTGTGATTCTTTCATGTCAATATGGACAAAAATTTGAGGAACATTTCCAGCACCTTGTTGAATCTGTGCCATGCAGAATTAAAGCAGCTCTGAAGGCAAAAGAGGATCCAACCCAGTACTAGCAAGGAGTCCCTAATAAGGTGTCCGGCTAGTGTAGAGCAATTAGTTAATTAACCATGGAATGAGTCAGTCTCTCCTGACAGGAGTGTTGGGTGTGAATTCCTGCATTTGAAAGAGTGAAAGCTACAAAGTGATACAGCAACATAAACTAAACAAAAACAAACAAAAAACTTGCAAAAAATGCTAAAAACTTAGTATCTCAAAGGTTGGCTTTAACAGTTTGTGGTGTCATTTAGAGGACTCTGGGAGCTGAAAATTCACGTCCCACCATACAAATGATTTACTATAAAACCACTGCGCACAAAGAGAACTGCTTCATCTTTTCCTCTACAAAAAGACCCACTACCACTGATTTGCTGACACCTGCTGCAAGCTAATTTACTTAAACAATTTGTTCAATAACAAGTTACTTGCACGAGAGTTTGTGCAAATAGCTCAAAACCAGAGTGTGACAGAGTTTGGGGAACGAATCAAACATCTGTTTTGCATTGAGAACTTTTGAAAACATCTGTACTTCATTAATGTGGAAGGGAGGGGATTTGCTTTTGCTGAAATCAAGCAGCTTTTCACAATATACTTTCTAGTATGATGAACAGATTTTATTTAATCCTAAAGTCACCCTGATCTGTTTTTCCCCTGGAAACGTTGCTCTGGCATTTAAAAGTTATATACTATAGGGACCTGTGGGCGTTAATGTTGATTTTAACAAAACACATCATTAAACATGTTTTGCGTATTAAGATGGATGCTTACATGACTGGAAGGTGCACATGCTGTTGGCATAACTTCTTATCACTGCAGTATGGTAGAAACTTTGTAAAACAATAAAAAAAAAAAAAAAAAAAGAGGGTCTCAAACCACTCAAACCCACTTATTCATAAAAAATGCCTAAAAATGTTCTGTGGCATGTGGGTTTTAATTTCTGTGATCCCCTCTGTTCAGTCTGAATTGGTCTCTGGTCTCCATCACTCCTCTGTTTGCTCCTCCTGGTATGTTGTTACGGTGACTGCACTGTAAGGGTCCAGCACCATCTGAGCACAGCGGATGATGGTCACCAACAAGAAAAAGCAGAGGAGGAAAAAGAAGAAGAGGACAAACCCAAAATCTACATCCACATCCAGCCTGGCCACAGGGAGGACTGGAGGGTCCATGTTGAAATATCCAAATAAATCCAAAGTTTACCTACTTCACAGTTCTCTTCTCATCTGCTGACGCCTTCACTTCATCATGTCTCATCCAACTCTTCTGTTTTGTCTGCTTTTCCTCACTGCACACTGACACCTATCGTTCTCCTCGCAATGATAAGATTTACCGATGAACACACAGAGTCCCATTTGGCAACCGTGTGCTCAATGAATAGTTAATAAGTAGGAGTTTGGTAACAACTGGGTCGTTCCTGAGATTAGAACAATGAGGCATCTCTTCAGGAGATGAGACCTTTACAGGAGATTACACCTTAGCAGGCTCTCAGTGCAAGGTGTGGACACATGACAACGTGACAGAAAGTTGTCAAACCTTTCTCAAGTGTACAGATTGAGATTCTCCATCTACTGTGCCACATGCCCCCGGCACAGCCATGTGAAGTCTGGGCCATTTTATGGCCTAAAAGAGGTGGATAGATGAGAGTAGAGTATGGTCAAGATGCAGAGAAAAGGGCGGGGAAAGGGGGTTGAAAAGGAGAAAGAGGACATGATGCCTTAGTGGTAATCCACTTGAGAGGGTTTGGAAACTGATCCTGACCAAAAAAATGCAGATTGCTTGTATTCTGATGCCACCAACAGACACACACACACACGCACAATGAGTAAAGTGACTCTACGAAAATAACAGTGGATCCAGGTAAAAAGTCTGGCAAGGAGTGCGAATTTGTTGAAACGATACCGGGAAAACAAGATTTACAGCACACACTGCCACTCAAGTGCAACCCAAAGACTGCAGAGCTGACACTGAAAACCTGTTTTAGACGAGTTGTAGCATTACTTCCATCCGTTTTCACCCCCGGCCTGTGAAAGAGAGGAGGGAAGGACGAAGGTGGAACCTGATCCCAGGAGATACCCACGGATCTCTCAGTCTTCACTCATACACAGAAAGAGGAAAGAAAACAGATACAATCCGGAGAGAGGCAGCTTTTGTTTCTTCTGCAAATAAGAACAGAAAACTATTTAAAGCAGGCAAATGCAAGGATGAATGTAACTAAGAGAGACCATTATCATAAACAGCTTCTGTATTTGGACACTGAAATATTATCTGTAATTTTGCCTCTGTGCAGCACCACAGTGGATTTTAAATCAAACAAAATCAAATTGCAGACTTGAAGAAAAGCAAAAGCACTGTATTAACTGTTGGAAGAATTACAATTTTTATACACAATCCCCCATTTTTCATAGGCTGGAGTTGATTCAAAATGTAGAACTTGCATTTGTTAAGCTTTTCACTAGAACTCTCAATAAGAGGTTCAAAGAGATGTGGATGCAAGTGAAAGAAGAGATCATTAGGCCAAAAAACCCAAATAAACCCATCAGAGATAGCAATAAATATAGGCGTGTCCAATCAAGATTATCTGGTTTTAAAGAATGAATGCACTGACCAGCACAGCACCACCAAAAGGCCTGAAGACCACAGAAAGCATGGTTAAGAAAAACTTCACATTTAACCACACCACACTCGGGAGGTGAGTGTAATGCACCCTACCCACATTTATTTAACATTTTTCTGCACTTACTGATGACGCAAGTCACTTTAGACTACAAGCCATACATTCATGGGGTGCTTTAATGCACTTCAAACACTATCTGCCTCACATCTATGGTCAATTCAGAGTCACCAATTAACCTAACATGCATGTCTTTGGACTGTGGGTATAAGGACCTAGAGAGAACCCAAATAGGTCACAAGGAGAACATGCAAATTCCACTCAGGGTTCAACCTAGGAGTTATCTTGCAATGATGCAACAATGCTAATCGCTCCACCACTGTGTGTCATTGTCAGTTTACAATTAATAGTCGCCCCTGTGGATGAAAATGGAGCGTTTACAACAAGATGCAAACCACTGGTTACACTCAAGAACAAGAAGCCCAGATTTGACTTTGCCAGAAATTATCTCAAAGACCCTGCACGGCTCTGGAAAACATTCTTCAGACAAATGAAACTAAGAATAACTTGTATCAGAACGATGGGAAAACTATGGAGGAGAAAAACAGCTCACAACCTGAAGGACACCACACTATGTCAAACATGATGGAGGTAAATTTTTGGCATGGGCATGTATGGCTGCCAGTGAAACTGGGTCACTGGTGTTTAATGATGATGTGACTGCTGATAGAAGTAGTGGAATAAATTCTGAAGTGTACATGTATATATAATCTCTGCTCATATTCAGCCAAATGCTGCAAAATTGATTGGAAAGTGCTTCACAGTGCAAATAGATAATGACCCAAAGAATACTACAAATGGCATAGTCAGTCACCTGATCTGCATCCAATTTTCATTTACTGAAGACAAAACTGAATTCAGAGGCCCACGAACAAGCAGCAGCTGAAGATGGCTGCAGTAAAAGCCTGGCAGAGCATCTTGAGGAAACACAGCATTTGGTGATGCCCATGGGTTCTTGCCTTCAGGCAGTCACTGACTGCAAAGGGTTTTCATCCAATTAA
Organism: Pterophyllum scalare; assembly: GCA_024447675.2. NCBI lineage: Eukaryota > Metazoa > Chordata > Actinopteri > Cichliformes > Cichlidae > Pterophyllum > Pterophyllum scalare. Next base: position 37,630 of record JAMQGT020009830.1, read on the forward strand.
AATATTAAAATTATCATTTTAAACTGAAGTGTTAATCCACTACTTTTGAGGGGAATGCGTTTAAAATGGCTGTAATTCCCAGTTAATACAATATTGTTGTTAAATGCCTTGAATAAAAGATGAAAATCTGCACTTCAAACACACCTTGACTTTCATTTAAACCCACTGTGGTGGTATACAGAAGCAAAATTACAAAAAAAAATGTGTCATTGTCCAAATACCTTTGGACCTAACTGTGTGTGTGTGTCTCAGGTTAAAGTGAACCTATAATGGTTTCTTGTACTCGTGCGCATTACAAAGCTTCAGAAAATGAGGCTTCAGACTGATCTAAACATTGTTTGACAGTTTCTACCCTTGGACTGGTACAATATCAAAGAGAGTCTTTAATATAGTCCTCTCAGGTTCACAGCTTTGGCTCTGAGCAAAGTTCAACCAACTTTTCTTTGAGAGGGGCGGCCAATCAGAAGGAAGTTGGCTTGAAGGGAGATGGAGCACGGTGCTAAAGTAACTTGATTCCGGTACTGTATGAAATGAGGGGTTGCACCAAGGCCCAGTATAAAATAAAGATGATACTGAATTGTCAATCACACAAAGTGACTTTAGTAAAGAATAAAAACCCGGAGCTGAAAATGAACATAATAAAATGGAAACCCACCATAACTAAAAAATGTCCATTTCAAATTACAATAAAACACTTTCATGTTGGACATTATAACAATTTAATACAAAACCAAAAACATATTTTTCTCTTGTTTAAAATTTCATATACCTATACAGTATATTTATATATTTGTGTTTCTATGAGTGAGGGGGAAAAAATGGATACAGAGTAACCAAAGAGGTTTTCATTCATAACAAAGACAAAAGAGACACCAACATACTATCCTCTGCAAGATGAAGCCTGGGCATTTATCTACATGGGTTTACATACAATGACATAATCTCTTATCATGACTGTGTGCATGTTTCACACAAACAAAAGAACCTAACACCAGGGGTCAACATTAAACTCCACATATTAAACATTAAATCATCTTTGAAGCGCTGCCTTTCATTATGAGACATTCTGGTAGAAAGGGAACTTGCCAAAAACAGACTTAGTTGTAGTCCAAGTGTAAAAAGCACAAGGACAAAACACTGATTAAAAAATATAGATAAATATATAGACAGACATTCTCACTTATATCAGTTTCATCTTTGTTGATTCCATTTTAATCCTGAATACCCTGATTAAACCATTAATAAAATACCAGTCAGAGAAGGGTTAATGGATAGGTCAAGAGATCGAACAATCTTATAGACATTTAGATTCAATCACGCGTTTCCATTTCAAAACATTTAAAGGAAACATAACAATAAAAATGGCTTGAAAAGTACAGAATTCCTGCTTGTTAATTATTGCTGTGATTTTTAAAAAATATTTCTCTTATAAAATGAGTACAAAAGTCTGTAATTAAAGAGTAATCAGGGTAGCAGAAAGAAGTAAATCAAGCAAGGCAGAAGCCTTAGAAGTATGAGCTGATTATGATACTGTATGCATCCATTTAGCAAACATTAACACGTGCACACTGTATGTATGTCTATCTAGGCAAAGAAAAATATACATTTCCAATGGACACTGTAAAAGAAAAAAAACACCTGTATGTA